>QTSX02003668.1:0-260709 GCA_014839935.2 Entomophthora muscae
TGTTATCCAGTCCTTTGTGTTCTAACATAGTTCCAACCATTGTGGCCACATAATTAGTCAGGCATTTCTCTAGCTGTGCGGACCAATTCACAGTGTAGTTCTGTTGTCCAGAAAAACTATTTAACTGATGGCTGATGTTAGTCATTGAGCCTAAAAGCTCATTGTAAAGGCGTTGGAGGAATTCTTGCTGATTATTGATCAAGTTTCCCTGATGTGATATGAGGGAAAGTTGATAGCCCAAGTTGATACAATTGTGAAAAATAGCAGGGTGTGCAAATCTATGTATGTACTCCTTTGCTTTCTCAATTGTTTTAATCAGTAAACAAAGCTGGTTAGGAGTGATCTCTATAAAGTTTTGGAATTTCTCCTTTGCTGTTGTACCATATGATGGCAGTACCGCCAGCTTCCTGTGTGCTTTCCTGTTTTGGTAAGCACCACGTTCCATGCTGTCTATGGCCTGCTCTAGCTGCTGCTGGGTAGGATTTGCATTTCCATCCACTTATAGTAGGATTGGGACGTCAAGGTGCAAGGAGGAGTGGTCCTCAATCTGGTGGAGTGTTGCACGTCAGTCATGAATTGACCAAACACAACAAATTTGCTAGGTAGACCATCCCTTGTACCAGCAAGGTGATTGATCTACGTAAAAGGCCCATTGGGGTGGTCTTGAAGATGGCGGAGGAAAGCTTGGAGAAGGTTGTCTTCATCTCCTCCTCAGTCAAAAGACAAGTCCCTGGTAGGGCGGCAAGTAGCATTGGAATGTTGCATGCTTGAGTGAGCACCAAATGTTGTAACTTTGGCTATGGTGTGGTGGTTTGCTGTATACAATTAACTCAATTAAGACCTATTTATTATTAAAGACTAAGCTAAGATAGTTATTCAGCCTAATGTGTATAATAAAAGAATAAGAAATTTAATTTGAATTCTTTATTAATAAATCAAGGAGAGAGTTATATAATTATTGAGGGATTAATAGGAGCTGCAGAGCGCCAGGATCCTCTGTTCTACAGCCAGGTTCCTCTGTTGGCTTAGCCCATCATTAACCTAATGATTGGATGATCATTAGCTAATATGACTTTGAAGTGCAATTTAGTTGATCAATAGGACTACCTATCATCCAGTGCAAGAGTACCATTGCTCCCTTGCTCATCAAGCTTAATGGATCAATGTACGTTACAGTGAAGGCTAGTTTAACCAATAACTTCACAACAGGTAGTTTATGCTTGACAAACTTAAGTTTGAGCAAAAGAGCAAGTGGTAAGACAAAAAATAGAATCTTAAGCTGCTGGTGTAAGCAAAAGCAAAAAGCAAAAGTTAATAGATTCCAACTAGTTAATATTAACCCTGGCGTAAAGATACTGGGTTTGAGAATTGGCTGTTTAATATTGTAACTTTGAAGAGGTAAACTAACCATTAATTTAGGTTAAACTAAACTGTAAAGAGGAGGAATAAAATGAATGTTTTTAGGGAAGTGATTAATGTTGTTTGGGACCCAAATAATAAAGAAAACCCCCAATGCTGATGGTTCTGATAAATAATAGCAGCATAAAATAAAGGAGAATACTGACAATTTTATCTGCCCAGGGTTTCCAGTTCAAGCCCGCCCTTCATTTAGTGATTTGGGGTTCCTAATTGGAAACCCCTTTTTATTCAAGTTCCACAGCCTCAGAAATGCCTGTCAAGCCATTCTAAAAACAGTAACCAAACTGGAACTGACCCCATGACACCTGCAGCCAGCTCTGCCAGAACCAATGACCAGGGAAGCAAAGATAGGCCACCATCAGACCAAGCAGATATTCCTGAAGATCCAAAAAATAAAGACAAAAAGCCAACCTGCAAACAGAATTTGAGATGCCAAATCTTGCCACCCAGATAGCACAAGAAGTAAGCCCATAGGCACCTGTATGTGAATGACTATATAAGCCAGAAGCATCAGAGAAACTCTGTATTGTCATTCTTACCAAATAAAGTTGTTATGAACCTTTGGTTCACCAATATAATTCCATGCATATTTATTATACTCTTCCATCTGTAATCACCTAAGCACCAGTACTCACCCTCAGGGATTGAACTCCAAGCACCAGCTGGCAAACCAGAAGCGGTTGATTACTACCTCCCCTGGCTCTCTGTTTGGTCTTGTGCACTTCACTGAGTATCCCCACACCCCTAACCACAAACCCTGGACCTTGGAAGACTTGCAGTAGTACACTCACCCAGACGCTCCCAAGGACCCCTATCAAATAATCTGTAACAGCAAATAAATCACTCTATACCCTTTGATATTCAATGGGAAATACAAAAATCCTGCTGCCTACTTAGTCCCAATGAAACCGCCCCTGACACTCAAACCAACCATATCAACCCCCCACTTCTGATTCCACTGGCCAGAATAGTCAATTCCTAGGAGTGCTATACCTGGCACTCATAGGGTTGATTGATTCTGCCTTGCCAGCAGCTGTACCAAGGGCTGTGGCTGGGAAGGCCCTCTCCTACCTGGTAAAGTTAGGTCCCATCATCTGGTGAGCCATGCCTGTACCTGCATCTTCCCCTCCCTCACCTGAAGGGGTGTCACAGTACTCCTGGTATCCTGATAATATGGATGATACCTAGCTATTTAAAATAAGGCATGGGATCTGAAACATAAATTATAAAAACATTGCTCTGGGTGATTAAATATGGTGTAAAATCTTGGAAAATGGGAGTAAATTATCTCAGGTATTTTAAAACAAGAGTTTTAAAACCAAAATCAACTAATTAATAAATAAACATCTATAATTGGGATATTGGGTGGGAAAGCTCTAATTAAGTATCCATATCCAAATAAAAGCAAAAGTTAAAACCAGGGAGTCACTTAATTAAAAGCTATTTAGTATTTTATTAAATTTTGAAATGGATCAAACACAGCAGCATAGTAACAATTCACCTGTTGTGCGCTGCAGTTGTGGTTGCCCCCATGGGTCAAAGAACAGAGTTAGTGCAACACAAGTGCCTACTCAGGAAGAAGACAGGAGAGGAGAGTTCAATAGTGATGCTGCGCTGACACAGCTGGTTCAAGGAGCACAAGCTGCTAGGGTGTGGAGCATCAACCCTTTGGTCCCCAAGTTAACCTGGAAGCCCACCAAGGTTACCACCATCAAGAAAGTTGGAAACAAGGAGATTGAGCTTACTTTATTTGTGTTCAGCCCTGTCTACCGCCAGGAGTTAGTCCCAACAGCCATGATGAATAAGTTTAAGCCTGTGCATGACACTAGCTACAAGCCCCACATTAGTGATGTCAACCAGGAGGATGACTGTAAGGTCTGAGGCTCTGAGGTAAGTTATTATAGACTAAGGCCTTCAAACCAAGAATTTTAATGTTGGTCAAATATAAAAAGGTTGGCAAAGTTTTCAATAATAACTGAAATAAAGCTCCTAAAAGTTTATAGGAAGTAAAATATGGACTAAGGCAATTAATAAGATCTAAGAAAATTAAGTAGAGTCCAGTCTTAAAGACAAAAGACTGGGTTAAAAATTCTACCTCTAAGTCTGGATAATTATTACTATCTACTGGAGGATTAAAACTATCAACAACTAAATTCTGAGTCTCAATATACAGGTTGGATAACTGATGATATGGGTAATCAATGGGTGTGAGATTAGGCTGATTGACCACAAATGATAAGGCTAATCATTGCACGCAGATCTTTATCAGTTACACACCGTATTATCATTAGGTCAATATTCTATTAAGTGTAGTAATTATATGTCGTGTAATCACCAATATATTATAATAGATATGGCAGTTATATGCCGTGTAGTTTTTAGTTTATTATAATAGATGCAACAATTATACGCCATATTATCACTTGATTATCATTCCTATATGTGCTGATTATATGCCATATTATCACTGATTATCATTCCAATGTGTACTGATTATACACCGTATAATTACTAGTTTATTATAATTGACATGGCTATTATATGCTGTATAAATGTTAGCCAATATAGTGGTTATCATTGATTACACACCGTGTAATCATGTAATCATCAATTGTATATTGCTCATTCCATCCTACTGGACGTTGTATCAACTCAGTCCCACCCAACCTGATGGACATATATGAGTATATCAAACAAGTGATGTGCATATGGCTAAGAAATACCGAGTTTGGATCAGCATTACATGGCATATAATTGGGTTCCTTATTGGTTTGGGTCAGCATTACACAGCAGATAATCCACAATTCAATATTGGATTGAGTTTGCTATTATACAGCATATAATCCCCAATTTGACCTGTTGCATTAATAAGCAGAAGGCTCGCCAGCCAGAAAAGGATCACTGATTAAGCCCTACAAATGGAATACTGGAACTCTACCTTCCAATGTTGGAGGACAGATTAAGGACCATTTATAAGTGTCAACTAAATACAGCGTAGTTTCACAGCGCAATAATAGGCGTGTAAGATACAGCCAATCAATAAATTACAGTAGGCTAGCTCAAGAAGAGCGTAGGCTGTAGTTGAAGTGCCATGTACGCCTTCTAAGGCCAGTAGCAACACATGTGTCAAGGAAAGCCAATCAGGATAGGCACAGCCAGCAAAGATGGACCTATTGCAAAGGTAGCCACTGAGAACTGTCTGAAAGGACAAGAACAAGGATTGTTGCAGTATATATTGATACATACGCCTGAAAGGATGACAACAAGTTCTTAGTTACACCTGGATAGATTGCAGCCGCTGTCTAGATTGTACTCCAGTTTCAATAAACGTAATTATCTTCAAAGTTCTATTATATTGTAGTCTGTAGTGCTCTTGCATAGAATTAGGTAGAGTATATTGGCAAGGCTAACATCTATCTGTAGCTTTGAACATACCAGCAATAACCCAAGTTGCTCAATAAAGGGGATCATAGGTAAGCTAAGATTAAAAAGGAAAACTAGGATGCAAGATGAAAAGAAAAGATTCAAAATAAAACACAAGCCACAAAACCCAACAAGTACCTTTTTGAGGTGCAAGTCAAACAATCTCACCTTAGTGTTGAGACTTCAGAACCAAGTATTTTTATTTACTTGGAAAAATTGAAGTTTAGGAGGAAATATTTGGGCTAACCAAGCTTGGTTAAAAAATGAATGAATTTGGTGGCTCATCAGCTGGTAAACTTAACTTAAAGAAGTTAGAGGACAGAGGCAGTAAACAATTAAGCAAAAAGGGCAAGAGCGTGTGACATTATTGCTTGGATTTAGTGAAAACAAACTAGAGCAAAGGAAAAACATGTCTGAGCTTAATTCCAAACTTAAAAAGCAAAATTTAAGAGTTCATATTCAAGAATTACTAACAAAGCATATAGGTTCCAAGTTCAAAACTTGTAGAGACGCAAAATAAGCTTCAAAAACAGAATTTAACCTTAGATTTAGGTTTTTAAAGTTGGATTTATTTAGGAAAAATGTGAAGAAAATAGTGAAAGGGATAAGTTGCTTTCTGTGATGTTATCCAAAAGATTGGGATAGCTAAAAATTTGAAGCTACATAATAGCAGATAAAATGAGAATCCTGATAACAACAACAAGCCTGAGTTCTATAGGACTACAAAGGGACAGCCAGTGCTCAAGAAGATTGTGGTCTTCTACAACAATGTACCCATGCCTTGTGTACCTGTCCCTGAGAAGGATCCAGATTCAACTACTCCTTCTAAGGCCACCTGGAAGCTAATTACTGACATAAAGCACATCATCCTTCTCAGGCTTATGCAGGAATCTGGTAATTACAAGACAGACGCAACCCTTATCAGGGTGGATCCCAAGTATGCCAGCAAGGTATTCAACACATATATTAATACTGGCCAAGTTCTTGCCCCAGAGAAATCCTTGCACGTTTTCACCATGCTCACTAAGGAGCACATATGGGTGATCTGCCAGTGGATAAACCAAGACTGTCATCTCCAATTAGAAAATATACAGGCAATAATCAAGTCTACTTTTGGGGTCAAGTCTTTGATTTCCTTTTACTACCATGTGGTCAAGGGTCTGCGGGTTTACTGGAAAAAAATCAGGATGTCTTCCTACAATCAAAACAGCCCTGACAATATTGAAACCCAGAAAAAATATGCTGAGGCGTACACTGCCCTCAAATACAAAGGGACTGTCAAATTCTATTATATTGACAAATCAGCATTTGCCTTGTCTATATGAAATTTCTATTGCTATGTCCCCAAAGGCACCAATGATGGGGTAGCTTGGTGTGCTGAAGTCTGCGCCACAGCCTATTCAATGGTGGCTCTTCCTGGTCCAAAGGGGATTGAGCTCTATCAAATGATATTAGGATCCCATCAGAGCTGTACCTTCATATCATTCCTCCAATTGGTCCAGGGGCACCTGAGGCACATAAACCTGGGCTTCAGTGATGTAATTGTGCTGGATAACGTCAGAATCCACAATGTGGTAGATATTCTCAAAGAATTTCCAATGATTGATACAGGCATTGCAGTGGGCCTCCAACAATTGGCCACATCAAATTTGCACCTCCTATTCCTCCCTGCCTATTCTCCATTCCTAAACCCTATTGAGGAGGTCTTTGGGTGGTTCAATCAAGTTATCAAGAAGGGGGCCCCAACTGAGCCTGAGGCCTTATTTGATTTGCTGCAGGCCAGGATCCACACCCTCCTAGCTGAGACTGTGGCCAAATTCTACAGCCACGCTGATTTGTTCATCCCCACGTGCCTAGCCAAACAGCCAATCAATTAAAGGCTTAACAATTCCGACTATTTTTTATATTCTTTGATTTACTCTTTTGATTTATGGATTGTCATTTTATATTTTGAAGCTTCCAAGCCCTCAATCACATAGAACGGCACCACTGATGCAGATGCTTAATTTTTGTTTTTCAATTTATTTCTTCTTTTGCATTCTGTGGTGGCTTTCCCAAGCACTTAATAACAAAGTATAATAAATATATGTCTGTTTCACTACTGGCACATAAATATATAAAGTTAATTAAAGAAGTAGAATGTAAAGCTACAAGGTATATATTGATTTTTTGTTAATGAAAATTATTATAACTGTATGAATATCTGCTTTAAGATATTTTTGTTTTAGTAATAGATCACTGAAATAAAAAATTGTTTAAAAATCAATTATAATTAAAAATAAGATAAATTTCAATGTAGATTTATTGTAGAAGGTTTTTTATTGAGGGCGCCTGTAGTGGGTTCTTTGGTATGTACCCACCCAGCAATAGAGGTGGTGCACAACCTCCACTTCCACACCAGCACAGTGGATACTCTGTTGTCAAAATATTCTTGGCTGCTTGTAAAAGAGAGGATAGTAAGGCAAGAATTCAGGAGCAACTTTTATGGCAGGGCTGTAAACTCATATATGCCAGCCAGGACTAGTGTGTCTTGTATCATATGGTCCGCCAAGTTGTATCAGGGGGACCTTCTTCTCATCTAGGGGGAGCCTGGCCTTGTTAATCCCAAGAAGGATCCTGTCCAGGTCCTCTACATTTGCGCCCATCCTGAAGTAGAAGAGATACCCAAGGTAAACCACAAGATGAAGTCTTTGCCCATAAAAGGCTTCTGTAAACTTGCAAAGTTTATTATACATAGCACCAATATTCTTTTTGTGCTTGGTCTTAGCAAATCTGAGCTCCATGGCCTGAGGGAGCCCCAACTTATTAGCATTCCAGCCCTGTCGTGATCTGAGGCGCGGCATAGAGTCACAACAGGAAATCCTAACCTTAGGATTGGATTTGTACTAAGTCTTGGTTAGAATAGCAGTGAAGGCTATGTGATTACCTTGTGGCCCTGAGTAAATAATACCTGCTAGACGTGGCTAGAGAGGCGCCAAAGTATGTGGAGAAACAAACACAAAAATGTGAATAGAACTTAATTTTATTAGAAAATAGGAAATGTATTATATAGTGGTTTGCAATACCACAAAACAATACCAGGACAGTTGGATCACTTGCCATAAGCATGAGTGGGGTGAGTGAGTTGCGCAGGATCAGGAAACTGAACAATTGTATTTCCCAATTTGAAGCCAGCCTCATTTCAAAGGGTGAAAGCAAAAGAAAGAGTTTTGTCCTCAAAATAACCCAACAAAGGCGAAATTGAAACATGGTGAATGGCAGCATTCACAACATTGCCCACCTCTAGATTGGCCTTAGGGGGGTAATACTTGCGGAGGAACTTAGCATGCACGCAAGCAAAAGATCAACCACTAGAGAGGAGCTTTACCGTATACTCCAATCCTTGCTTGAAGGTCACTTCTAAGGGCCCAATCCACAACAAGTCTAGCTTATGAGCTTGTCCTCCTACTCTGTGTTGATAATACAGAATGTGGTCTCCAATGGTAAACTCAGGCAGGGGGTATCTCACAGCATTGTCAGGGGAGAGCTCCAGAAGCTTGGTCTTATAGGCAGATGTGTAGGCAGTAGCCTGTATATCAATGATGTGATTGATTAGATCTTTGATGTGCTTGTCAGGGTTCATGGCCTTATCAGAGGAGATTAAGGGGGCCCCCAAGAGCAATGGAGTAGTGGCCTCACAACCATACAGCATAGCAAAGGGGGAATATCCAGTGCACAATGCTTGCTAAGGCAATAGGCAAAGAGAGCAGCGGGTAAGTATAGATCCCAGTTTGCGGCGTCAGAGTAATTAAGCTTCCTCATGATTGAAACCAGAGTTGAGTTGGCATGCTCAACTACCCCATTAGTGGAAGGATTATAGGGGGCAGAGAAAGATTGGTGAGATCCCAAGGCTTCAACCACCAAGTTCACTAACCTGGCATTGAAGTTAGTCCCATTTTCAGACAACAACACTTGAGGATAACCATGGCAGAAGAATACATCTTGAAACAGAAAGGCGGTGGTGGTCTTAGCAGTGATGTCTTTAGTAGGACAAGCTTCTACCCACTTACTAAAATGATCAACAGCAATTAGGATAAAGAGGCAACCAGAGCAGGAGCAAGGGAGAGGCCCTACAGCGTCAATACTGACAGTGTGAAATGAGTGTTGAGGGGGAACTAGCTTGAACTCATGAGCAACAGCTTTAGGATGTTGGAGTTGGCAATCATGGCAACTGGCAATAACATCTGGGATCAGCAAGTGAATATTTTCCCAGAAGTAATTCTTCTGGAGCCAGGCATAGATCTTGGCAACACCCCTGTGTCCTGTCTCCTTATGAGCTTGCAGCACCAACAAAAGGGGAAGACTAGGCCTTAAATAGGGCAAGTAGTGGTCTTATACTTTCTTGAAGAGCTGATTGACACAAATGAGGGTGTCCTCAAATAGCTTAGAAAGGGCAACTCAAACTTCTTCTGTCTTGTTCTCCCATGATGAAGGATATCCAATTAGTTCATACAACCTGTCAGCCTCAGCAGGGTGTAGGGCAAGGAGGGGCATTCTGGACAGCCTGTCAGCATTCTGATGTTGTATCCCAGGGCAGTGCAGCACAGGGAAGTCATACCCTTGAAGTCAGAGATCCCATCTAGATAGTCGTCCTTTGGGTTCCTTGAGTTTTTATAGTCATTTAAGCAAAGCATGGTCAGTAACCACAGTGAAATGGGTGCCATACACGTAGTGGCAGAACTGCTTAACTGCATGCAGCACAGCAAGGCACTCCTTCTTGGTCACACTGTAGTTCTTCTCATGCTTATTCAGGACACAAGAGGTATACACTACAGGGTGATCCACACCCTCATCATCCAGTTGAGCCAAGATAGCCCCAATAGCCAGGTCACTAGCATCAGTATATAAGATGAATTCCTTATCATAGTCAGGAAATACTAAGATGGGAGCCTCTTTGAGTTTTTGTTTGAGGGTTTCAAAGGCTTGTTGTTGACTGGTGGTCCATTTGAAAGGGACATTACGCAACAGCTGGACCAAGGGTTCACTAGTGTCAGCAAAATCAGGGATAAATTTTCTATAGTATCCCATCATGCCCAGAAAGTCTTGGACTTCTCGCAGGTTGGTGGGCAGATTCCTGTCTGAGTCACCTCATGGCCCAAGAATTCAAGGTGTTTCTTGAAGAAAGCACACTCAGATGGTTTTAACTTAAGTCCAGCCTCACAAATCTTTATGAACACCTTCTTAAGATGAGCCAAGTGATCAGTGAAGGTGGCGCTGAAGACAGCTGTATCATCTAAGTACACTAAAACACACAAGAGCTTCAGATCACAGAGAATGGAATCCATGGCTCGTTGGAAAGTAGCTGGAGCATTGCAGAGTCCTTGCAGCATTTGAGTGGGCTCAAACAATCCCTCAGAAGTGATGAGTGCAGCCTTCTGTCTATCTTTGGGAGAGAGATCAACTTGCCAGTATCCAGAAGCCAGATCCATGGCCGAGAAGAACTTGGAGCCCCCTAGGCGTCAGAGAGCATTGTCAATGTGTGGTAAGGGGTAGGAATCCTTTTTGGTTAAGGAATTCAGCCATTGGTAGTCCATCACAATACAATGACCTCCATCCTTCTTTTTCAGTATGAGCAAGGGGGAAGCCCATGGACTTTGGGAAGGAGCAAACAGTCCAGAATCTAAAAGTTGCTTAAGCTCTTTAGACACCTGAGTATCTTCTACTTGACTGTGGCGTTAGGGTTTAGCACAAAAGGGGGGAGCATCACCAGTATCAATCTGGAAAATGACGCCTTTGGCTAACCCATAATCTGTTCTATCTTTAGCAAAGATATCCAAAAGTTGGTCCAGTAGGTCAAGCACCTCTTTCTGTTGAACCAGAGATAGTTGCAGAAATTCTTGGGCGGTAAACAATGATAGGACTTGTGGCTCATCCTCAGGTAAGTTAAGGTCCTGGAACGTACCAAAGGAATGGAGAGAAAGGACGTCAGGAGCATTCAATAACCTGCCATAGCCAAAAAACTGCCCTCTAGACACATGTATGGGGAGAGCAGTTAAATTGGCAACCAGCAGTTGAACAGGCTTTATGGGAGACATCCAAGATTCCTGGGTAGAGATAGGGTTTGTTGTGTCCTAGCAAGGGAGGAGAGTACAACTCTAGGAATGTACGCTCAGGCAGCTCATACAATATTTAGGAGTCCAAGATGGCTTGAGAGCCAGGGGGATGGCTACAGCAAACTTAGCCAGGAGAGGGATCCCCCTAGACGCAGGGCAAGCCATAGGAGGACACTTCATGTTGGAGGAATGTTTCAGGAATGCATTTTCCATTTTTCCTGACAGCAACAAGGAAATTCTAAGATTTCCAGGGTCTGGTAACTCTTCCCCTAAATTGGACTTGTCTCCAGGACCTATAAATGGTTTATTAGTTAGTTGTATTTACTCCAAATTACCTTTAGAGTGTCTTGAATCAAGCCTGGAGGCCCTTTCTGAGCCAATACGGGGGTCAAACTCTGGCCCTCTCACTCACTGGTGGGAAACCTAAACAACGTTTGTAGTTTGAATTCAAATTTACCTTTGGTGTCATGCAAGATAGATTTCTGCAGCCAATCAGATCTTACAACTGATCCAGGAGTTTGCAATTTTGCTTTTGTTTCAAATGATGATTCTTTTAAGCATAAACAAGGCTCTGTAGTTGTTTTGGATAAGCCAAACAACAGAGCCTCTTCTTTTAGTGGGGTTTTCAACCACCAGAAGCTTCCTCAAGCTAGGAACTCTCAAAAAGCTGGGGAAAATGACACCTAGCTGTTTGGGAAGGCCCAGCAGGGGCTATGGGTTCCTTTAAAAATTAATAATTTTATTTTAAATTGTAAACCAGTTCAAGCTGCTCCTGCCAAGTTTTCTCCCCAATATTATCCCCAATTCCCCTTTAAACTGCAAATTGGACATCTATTGACAGCCTATATAAGGCTCCATCTTGTCAGCATTATTAATTGTTCAGTTAATAAAGTCAATTTCCTTTACCTAGTTGAATTATCTTTGCTTGCTCTTCAGTCTTGAAATCCAACACCATGATACTACCCAAGTCTTCCCAATGGGGACCATTTGGGTATAAATGGTTGGTTTGGTTGCTCCTTGTCCAGTCCTTTACTGCAAGCATATCCCTTGGAACCAGAGCCAATTCTGGTTCATCTCCTCCTAATTACCTTGACAAGTCATGGTGCCAAGGATACCAGGTTTATGGTACACCGCCACTACATTGTCACATAATCCCCCCATTACAGAGGAACCACAGGTCATGGGGGCCAGTCTGCCTGCTCCTTCCTTATTCCATCCTTTGGCTTCTGTTTTCCTTCTCAGTTATCTTGGAGCTTACTTCATTCTGGGGAGATTCAATCCTCTTTTGGGTCAATACCGCCTGATTGGAGAATTATTTCATATGGGAATGGTCTCTGTTCCAATTGATTCTCTAGTCACAGGGTTGAATCCATCCGCGGCCATACACCTTTTGGGTGGTATGTTTCCAAGCAGATAGGTTCCTGACAGAATTGGTTTGGTATTTTAAAGTGAAAATACCAGTGGGATATTCCAGGGCATATGTCTTGAGGCGCTTCCTGGGAACTTTAACTGGATCTTCAAAGATCATAGGGACCTTGTATCCCAAAATAGAGAGGTAGCTGTCCTTTAAGTTGATGATCCCATTATATTCCCTAAGGAATTGAGTACCAACTAGCAGGTCATAGCTCTTGTTCTCCAGAACAACAGCAGGCGCGGCCAAGAGCAGCTTGCCAAATTGCATGGGTAGAGCAGAATAAGCTCCTATAGAACAAGTCATGGACAACCCAGCTGTGCCATAAAATTGATGATATTTAAGGTTGGGGCAAGTTTGAGCTTCTTGGCAAGCTTCAAGGAGACAACATTAACAGGAGACCCCATGTCTAAGACAGCCTTAATTTTCAACTTTTGGATGGATATTTCAACACAAGTGGTGGTGCAACCAAAGGGAGGGAGGACAGCCAGAATGTCTTGGGCTTCTTTTAGCTCTTTGTCCCATATTTCAATCATGCCTCTGAGGCCCAGGAACTCCTTATAGACCGTCTGGAGAGGGAGCAAGACAGAGACGTTTTTGAACACCGTGTCAGCAACCTCAGCAGCTTCTTCAGAAGACTCAACAAGCACAGGAGATTTCTTGGCTTGGGTGAGGTTAGGACAAGAGACAACATCCTTGGCTTCAGGCAGAGGCTTGGCAGTTGTAGTAGTCTTCCCAGAATGTAGCTTATAAGGAACTTCAATAGTTTCAGGGACAGCCAGGACAGAGTAACCATAGGCATCAGGATCTTCTACATCAGAATCTTCCATGCCATAGTCATCAGATATGTTGTGGAATAGCAGCAGAATGGGAGGAGCCTCATTGTCAGGAGGCTCAGAGTCAGCAATGGAGGGGGGAATTGGAGGAGACTGGAAAGAATTGTCAACCAGAAGCGTCTCTGCCTCTAGGTTGACTGTTATTTTCCCGCCTGTTCTTTGGGATCAGCTCCTTCAACTTGAAGATTGGTGCAGACTCGGTAATGGTGACCTATTTGTCCACAGTTATGGCAACCCTGTTGTTGAGGAGGATTCTGCAAGTTCATGGTAAGGATACACGGACCACATGAAGACAAACCAGAGGTAGAAGCAGCACAATTCTCCTGCACAACTGCACCAGAATGGGTAAGTTGCATATCCTGCAACAGTGTCTTTATGCTCTTCATGGAAGAAAGCATGACTTTATGGGCCTTGAAGTGAAGACACAGGAGCTGGTTAACCTTGGAGGCTTGAGCACAAGCCATTTATGCTTCATGTGCAGTCAGCTGGCAGCTTGTAATCAGTTGCTGCCCCTCCATGTAGAATATATCTGAAAATTCAGCTAGGGTCTCCTTTGTCTTGAAAACAATGTTCATGAAGGCGTCCTTCTTCACTTTCAAACTAAGGTCACCATCAAATTTTTCAATCAGAAGTTGCTTCATATCTTCCCAGGTCTTGATGGTGGGCAGCTCTGACACAACTACCTATTGGAAGGTTGGGTGTAGGCAGTTAAGGATGTGTTCTTTCTTGACTTCATCTGAGGCTCTTCTCATGGCAGTTTCATAGATACTTAGGAAAGCTGCAATGGTTGAGGTTATGGGGTCAAAAACTTGCTTAAAGGTAGGCTTGAAATGTGCTTCTGGAGTTGGGCCTCCATTGTTGCTATCAAGCACATATATGCATGGGGAGAATTCTGCTTCAGATTTGGTGGGGGGCTGACTGGCCCACAGCTGGCAAACACTATCTTCAAGGGTAGTCAAGGTGTCAGCAGTGCAGGTGCCTGTATTATTAGCAAGGGCAGTCTGTTGCTCAGTAACATCCAGGCGCTGACCCTATGCAGTTACTGCTGAGGAAAGCTCAGCCAGTTGGGAAGTAAGAGACAGGCCCACCAAAAGGCAAGGGGAAAACCTGTCATTTACTGAATAAACCACTTCACTTAGTTCTTGTACGTCTTTATCAAGCTCAGAGTGATCTTGCTTCAGGAGGTCCACTTCATTGGCTAGAGCTATCAACTCTCTAGAAAAATGGATGCAGGGGGCTCCTGAAAAGCCAGGGCAACAACCATCTTTGCCCACAACTTCAGGTGGACTAACTACAGACGCCATTGCCTCATGCAAAGTAGCAACCTCTTGTTGTGATTCAGCAACCTGAGCTGTCAGCGCAAGCACTTGAGGGTCAGGATGAGGGACTTTGGGGGGCAATACTGACTGCGGGTAGATGCTCTTAAATCTTGAATGGCATCCCAGAGCCTCTGTTCTCTATCTGCTAGCTTGTCAGATGGAGGAGAAGGCAGGGCATCTGCTTAGGAGGTAGAGAGTTCATTTACTTGATTCTGGAGTTTGATGATGGTAGCAGCGGTAGAAGCCCTTTCTTGATCAAAGTCCTTACCAAGTTTGTGGAGGCCCTTTGCAGCATGGACTACTAATTGCTGTAACTGGTCAAAGGAATAAGCACTGAGCTTGTTGAGTTTCTGCACAAGTTGTTTAAATTGTCAAGATAGGTGTTTAAAGTAGAGTCTACTTGGGCACGCCAGGGCTGTTCCAGTTGGTGGAACTCATGAAGGCGCTCTCTGACATACTTGGGGATGGATTGGCGCATTCTTTCAATGAAAGTGACCAAATAAGACTTGGAGGTGACAGAGTCGCACTGATTGTTGGATACTAAGGAAAACAGGGAATGAATCCACTGCTGGTAGGCCCCAAACTGATCCCAGTGATGGGTGACGGCGGCTTGCAACAACAAAGTTTCCTGAATGTGGAGCCCTAATACCATTTGATGATGGGCTAAGGCAGGTTGTACAAAGGATGACAATAAGTGTTCAGAGGAGCCAGCCGCTGAGAGGAGATGCTGTGGAAATTGTGGAGCTACAATCAATTTGTAGTATTCTGCTCAGCTGAACTGAAGTTGGAGGCAAGGGATTGCTCCATCACAGGCTATCCCAAGGGCTACTGCCATGACTTGTTCCAGGTCAGGGGCACCCAAAGGGTAAGCAACTAGGCAGGGACCACTCCCAGGGTTCAGCACAGTAGGAACAATAGGCAGGTTGGTGATGTCTTCCTCAATAGGAGGACTGGTAATTTCAGGCAAAGTTGGCTCTTGTATAGGTGGAGGCAAAGGTCCTGAAAATGTAGTTGCAAAGGGGTAACCAAGGGGCTTACAGCCCCTGTAGTGAGCACCATTTTTGTTGTGATCTGAGGCGCAGCACAGAGTCACAACAGGAAATCCTAACCTTAGGATTGGATTTGTACTAAGTCTTGGTCAAAATGGCAGGGAAGGCTATGCAATTACCTTGTGGCCCTGAATGAATAATACCTGCTAGACGTGGCTAGAGAGGCGCCAAAATATGTGGAGACACAAAGACAAAAATGTGAATAGAACTTAATTTTATTGAAAAATAGGAAATGTATTATATAGTGGTTTGTGATACCACAAAACAATACCAGGACGGTAGGATCACTTGCCACAAGCATGAGTGGGGTGAGTGAGTTGCTCAGGATCAGGAAACTGAATAATTGTATTTCCCAATTTGGAGCCAGCCTCATTTCAAAGGGTGAAAGCAAAAGAAAGAGTTTTGTCCTCAAAATAACCCAACAAAGGTGAAATCAAAACATGGTGAATGGCGGTATTCACAACAAGCCCAAAGTCAGCACAGAGTATCTTTATCTTCTTTATGGCTGTTGCATTTGCAACAGCCAATTTTGGTACCATGCGCCCAAATTTCTCCAGGAGATAAGAGATAGTGTGCTCCATCAGGAAGCAGAAGCACATATCTGCATGGGCCTGGCTGATTCTGTTATGTTCTTGAATGGGAGCGTCTCCAGGTTGTCCCAAATAAGCTCAATGGAGTTTAGACATTAAACTCCACTGAGGACCACCAAGTCAAGGAAGAGCAATTGGACATCTTTGTAGGAAGTAACTGCCCACTCAGATGCCCCTTCACCATGTGTTAGCCCCAGGAGTGTGTCCCGCAACATTGAGAAGGAACTGTTTATTTGGTCCTTGAGCTTTCACACAACAGGAGGAGACAATATCAGCTGCCTTGCCACATGATTGACATAATTGGCGTAAAACATGGTGGGAATAAAGGGGAACAAGACCTGGCGTATTAGCCATCAATTATTTCTAAAAAAGGGTAATAATTTAAAAAAATGTTAATTTTTTATATACCTTCTTTAGTGTCCTCCTTGCTGGTGGCTTTGTCAGGCTTAGCCATCATTGGTGCAAGCAGTTGCGCCAGCAATTCTGTGTCCTCTTTTCTGGTGCACTTGGCTGGCTTAAGATGTGCATACATTTCAGGGTTGTCAACCCAGACAGATGGCGCAGAAAGATTGTATGCCTTAAACTGGAGGCCCTTGACCACTGTCTTCTGAATGTTTAGTAAGTGCTGGATTGTCTTCTTGGGGGTGTCAGGTATTTTGGCCATAAGCGCCTTGGCCAACACCTTATCAATTTTCTTACCTTCAAGGATGGCAGACTTCACCTTTGCTTTGACATTGTGGTCAATTTCTTTGATCTCTGCAATTGCAGAGTCAAGGTCTTTTAGAAGTTTCTCCAGTTCTCTCATTGATTTTTTTACTAATTTTTCCATATGTTTTTATAGCTTTGATCCCAATAAAATCTATATCATTCTGATACTTTTGCCTCTTTGTTTATTCCTGTTTGTTTTCCCATTTACTAAAATATCTCATTTTTTTACCCATTGTGTACATGTTTTACGCTAATCTCAATATGTGTTGTTTGCTTTGTGTTGGTATTGTTCCTTGATTACCATATTATTTTTGGCGCTTGGCATAGCCCCTTGTAAAAATATTAACAATAATTTGGTGATCAGCTAAATTTTAATTAGAAAATTATAGAATAATTGTGTTTAGATAAAGTTATTACTGATCCAAATTCAAAATCTTAATGATAAACTTTAAGCTAATTAGGAGCCAAGTGATAAAGTGATTATTATGACATAAAGGGTCATTCAACAACTCTTTGATACATGTGCGCTAATTAATATGATTGACTGGTTGTTTTGCCATTGTGTGCCTTTGCCACTGTAGCAAGTTGTTGGTGGATTAGTGCTAACCCAGCAGCTGATTGAGCACTAGTCCACCAACAACTTGCCACAGCAGCAAAAGCGCACAATGGCAAAACAACCAGCCAATCATATTGATCAGCACACATGTAACAAAGAATTGTTGAATGGCCCTTTATTTCACAACAATCACTTTCTCACCTGGCTCCTGATTGGCTTAAAGTTTATCATTAAGGTTTTGAATTTGGATCAGTAATAACTTTATCTAAACACAATAAACTTAGGATTTTCTAATTTTATTTAGCTAATCACCAAATTGCTGTTAATATTTTCACAAGGGTTGTGTAAAGAGCTAAAAATAGCTGTGTTCTGGATCTAGATACACGGCATAGTAAACATATAATTTTATAGAAATAAGCTGAACATAAATAATAAAACCAAGAATAAACAAAGAGAAAATAAACAATTGAAATTCAAGATAAAGATAATATAAATAGAAAATGTTTGGCAACAGGGGGTTTATGTGGGAGGGAAAGAGTGATGCCTATTAGGCAGAATAGCGCAGGAAAGAAGGCATTGAGATGGTGCTGGCCTGGGAGGTCTGGGATTGAATGGGAGGGGTGGCAGGTGGGGGTGGTGGCGGAGGGGGTTGAACCAGTCAGATTTATTGTGGTGGCTGCCATACAGTGCTTGTTATATTCCTTGTCCATCATTGGCTGGATTGTTTGGTAGATAGCTATGGCATGGGGTGGGAGGCACTTGTCCTTATGTGATTGGTTATCTATGTTCACATGGAAGACAATTTGGGCAAACAAGTCAGCTACCATCTGTCAACCAAAGAGAGAATCATGGTCAAGGACCCCAAGATAGAGATTGTTGAAAGCCTGTGGGTGGCGCTGCCAGACTGTGTCTCTAATATTGAAGAACACTATATCAGCCAGATGGATGTCTGTGTGGCTGGCTGGGCACACAGAGGCCTGGTGCCCACACCCTTAGATTGATTTGAGGGCAGTGGAGCTACCCTCTATCTGGTGGCTCAAGAAACCCTGGTAGGTGAAATTCAAGCTATCCCAGGAGTTGAGCAATTCACCAAGGATATGGCTGTACTCATATTCATTAGTGAAATCAGGGGTTTTCCAATAATAGACAAACCCCTTGGGTAAAACAGCCAGGAATGCACCAATGAACATCCCCCTCTTGACCTTCTTCCTTTGATTCTTGGTGGCGACTTTCCCTTGCTCACCAAACTTGTTGAAAGCAATGGACAATTTGTAATAGGAGCTAACATGACATCAAAGGATAAACTTGTCAAGCATTGGACAAGAGTGTACTTGATGGCAGGATCATCTGGGGAATCCTCACTGCCATCCCATTGGTTGCCACCAAAATTGATCAACACCCTGATTGAAGCCACTTTTCTGTACATCCAGAGCTGCACCATGCGCCTAGAAGCCCAAATGCTGTGGTGTGCAAGTTGCTTCTAGACCTGGTTCAGGGGAAGCTTGGGGTCCCTCTGCAGGAGATCAAGCGTGATTGGGTATGCCTTGTTGATCTGGGAGTCTGTGGCCTTCTTTGGCTTCTTGGCTGTCCCAATCAGGTTCCCCTTGTTCATCAGGATATTGAATTTCTGCATGATAGGGGCTCAGGTAAATTGCAATTGGTCAGCAATTTGATCCCAGGACAGACCACACAGGTTGAGTGCCACAATTTCTTGGAGAATTTGGGTCATGATTATTCTGCGTTTGGGGTGTTGGGCTGGGGGAGATGAAGCCTCATTGGCTGTAGGGGGCAAGTTGGCTGGTGGTGGGAATTTGTTCCAAATCAGGGTAGCCATTCTGATTGGCTGGTTGGTTGGCAGCTTTTGTGGGGGTGGGTAAGGGGGCAGAGCTAGATGCTAAATGACTCTCAAACATGTCAAACCCATATGGATTGAGGGTCAAGTACAGGTCAGCTTCCTCATTACCTGCATCAAAGGCTTGGGTGTAACTGGGTGCCTTCATGTTCTGATCCTCACCTCCATTGAAGCTTCCTTGGCTGATGCTGTCTTGTTTGCAGGCACCGTCAAAAATGTTGTTGTTGAACACCATTGTAAAAAACCTAGGATAAAATCCCTAAAAGTAGAGGTTTAAAATTTTATGATTTGTTTTTATTTTAATCACAAGTCCATATTGGGAAAGCTCTCAACCCCATTTTACACAAATCAGGAGCAATGAAAATGAATAAAATGCCTCTGTCCCTAAACTGGATAGCTGTTGATTGCCTGTCAAATTGTTATTTTTCTATTTTAGGCTGCTCATACTACGCATCTTGTGTGACTTAATTTTGTTTTGTGTTTATGAAATTTTGCTTCTATATTGCTCCTTTATGTTTTATTTTAGTCCTTCTATTGGTGGCTTGTTTTAATCCTGATTGGGTTATAATATATTCTAGAACAGCATCCTTCCATTTCACTTGATGTGCCAGTCCATTTTGTATGTGGTTCAAACTAAACTGCTTGATGTTTGATATAATTCTGTATAAAGTGTTAGTAAATTTTTTGTTTATGGTTCAACAATCCGTCTGTTCACCAAAAATATTTAAATTATTTGGTGCCTGAATCCTGCCCGGCTTGGGGTTGGCTTAAATCTGAAATCATTCTGTTTAAATCTGAAGTATTTTTGGTTGCCACCATAGCTTTTAAAACTAATTTATGTGCTATACCTATTTCTATATATTGATTCAATAAAAAATATTTTTAAGCGCACTTATATTATTTATCTTACAGATGTTTCTGTTTTGTTATTAAAAATAAGTTAGGCTTAAAAAGTGTTGACATTGACACTTTTATGTTGTGAAAACAAATTGATAAAAGATATATTTTTATAAGTAAATGTAAAAGGAAAATTGGGGTAAGTCAAAAATTTTATTAAGCTTGATATTAAATTGTGTTGAACTGGCCACAATTTTGTTGTGGTTTCTGGGTTTGCCCCCCTGAGCGCTTTAAAAATGGGGATTAAGCTAGCGCAGCCAGCAAAAATATTAGTAGAGTTGAGTTTTCAAGTTGACAGCAGCCATGTCAACAAACTGTCAACATGGCCACTGTTGCCGTTATTTATATGGCTAAGGCGCAGGTTGATATGGCTCCTGGATAGTATAACTTGCTGCAACTTGAATACAGCAACACTGTGATAAAGTTGGACAGGACAATCTTTTTAAGTGGAGATGGCATTTCATAGTTGGCTGCAAGAATAACTGTGTCCTGAATAATGTTAATCTTGAACATGCAGCACCAATTTATAGCCAGATATAAAAATTTCATTGTCCAATATGCTGGTCAGGCAGCGGGTAATTGTGGCACCAATTACTGGGGTGTGTGGCAAATCAGAGTCACCATCCCACACATCACCCAGGCAACTAATCAGAACTAAGATACCAATAGGGCTGTGTCAGATTTTGGATGGGTGGCTCCTTTTAAGAAAAGGAGCCACCCGTCTGAAATCCGGAAATGGTTTCAAGAGAATCTTTGAGAAGATTCTCTTGAAATTGCTTCCTTCTCCACCCATAGAAGGGTGTGATATTTACAAAATTTTAATTTTAAAATAAAAATTATATATTTTTTCTTTCTTCTTTTATAAAACTTTAAATAATCAAATTTGATTTATAATTACTTGTGTCAAAAATAAATTTTTATTATAAAACTATATTATAACTATTCTAATTTCTGGAAAGCAGAAAGCCTTCCAAGACCTTCTTTTTTTTAGAAATTTCAGATCCCCCCAGCGTAGGGGAATCCAAAAAAAGATTCCAGGGAAGGGAGGACGGGACAATTACGGCAAATGTTGTAATTGTCCCTTTCTTTGACCAACGCAGCCCTAGATACCAATGACAAGCTTATGTATCCAGAGCTGCACTGCACGGGAGGCAAAAAATATGCTGTGGAGCCCAAGTAGGCAACAGACCTCAGCAATTCAAAGGTAGGGGTCCCGCTGGAGGAGATCAAGCATGATGGAATAGGCATCTGTGAGCTGGGGATCTACCTGCTTCTTCCATGTTTTGGTAAGCTTGACACCCCTCTCTTCACAAGAGCTTGGGATCCACATCTGGGTACCACCTGGGTGGATTATAGGCAGGGGATTTTTTCAAAGGCCTTGACGCTTTGGTTGAGGCTTAATATCTCTTGACAACTTCATTGGTTATTAGGTGTTGCTTGGGGGCACTTGGCATGCTGGTACCCAGATTAGGTAGGGCTTGACTTGATTGGCTTGAATTGTGGTGGGATGGTTGAATCAAGATGGAGGGGTCCACAGTTGCCCAGGCTTTTAAGTGTGGATCAGGCTCGGGTTGGGCTTGATCCTGAGGGTCCTCATATTGGATGTCAGAAAAGCTACCCAGCATATTTCCTGGTAAAACATACAACTTGGCCTCCTTGTGGCTTAAGTTGAGCTGGGTATACATAAGGGCCACAGCAGCTGCACTCCCTTGTTCAAGGGCATGGGCTTGGAGCAGCTTCTGGTGTTGCTCCCCAACAATATCATAGTTCCCGCCACTTGTAAACCTCATCTCAAACAAAAAAGCAATATAAATTCTATCAAAAACAGAAAGGCAAAGTGCTTCCAGAGCATCAATTTTATTTGAGTGTACAGTAGTTTTAAAAGCTATGGTGACAAGAAAAAATACTTTGGATTTAAACAAAAAAACTCAGATGTAAAAAAAATTAAAACTAATATATTTATATTAATTTAGAATAGATTTTTTTATTTTTAATTTTGTTTACATCTGAGTTTTTTCATTTAAATCCAAAGTATTTTCACTTGTTGCCATAGCTTTTAAAACTACTGTACACTCCTACTTGCAACACGGTCTCAGACATCATTGGCCAAACTTAGAAGCAGGTAGGTTGAAAACAATGCTGTGGTTCCATGGATAGATCTTGGTGGATCTGCCCTCAAAAGCCGCTGTTTCCATTCTGAGCCCTAAAGATAATCAGGATTGTTAAAAATGAGCTGCTTCATGTTTGGAAATATCACTTTTGCAATTGGACCAAGTTTGTTCTCTGTTTGTATCATTTTTGTTACAAGATCACTATCACTGTTGATGTAGATTGCTCCAGGATGTGACTGGGTTGTGTTTTTTTAAATATGGGTTGCTCTTGTTGGCTGTCCCATTTTTAGGATTTATAAATTGACTTTGATTTTGTTAGGTGATTGGGTATTTTTGTAATCCAGACCTAAATAAATGGAAGTTTCATTGACCTTGAACTGATTCCAATTGAAATTTGTTATGTAATGAACTGATTTGTTCTGAACTGAACACTTGCTGTTCATCTCAGCGGGTTGTAAGCTACGGTACCTATAGCGTCTGATGCTCAATTATGTTGGCTGGCGCAGTTACATCATTTAAGAGCAAGTTTGCTCCTGAACTTGGATGCAGTTTTCTAAGATCTTTGAACTGGTAGCTGTGCCATAAGCCACCACAATTGGGGTAAGGTTGGCCTGTATGCTTCAACTTCCCTATTTGGCTAGGGTTGGATCAGTCACAGCAGCTGTATGGTCACAAAGCCAAAACCCATTTTTAACATGTTTTGGATTGGGTCACAAAGCAGTGTGTGGATTTGTTGGTAACTTTTGGAGCAGGTCATAATCTGGGCCTCACTCTGCTGTACAGGTCCCAGAATATAAAGGGAAGGTAGTTCCCAAGGATGGGAAAGACAAGCGTGGTGTGGCAGGCAGGATGCCAAAAAAACAAAGCTGAGCTTTGCCTGCTTTGCCCTTTTACAGCATCCTGCCTGGGTACGCGTCTAGGTAACCTAGATGCAAACCTTTTTTTTAAATCAGTGGCCTTCTAAAATCTTTATCTTATACGCTAGTTGGTAAAAGGAAATATGTGTCAGGCTGGCTGCCAAAAGAGCAAAGCTGTGCTACACTCAGCTTCACTCT
This sequence comes from Entomophthora muscae, assembly GCA_014839935.2. Classification (NCBI taxonomy): domain Eukaryota; kingdom Fungi; phylum Entomophthoromycota; class Entomophthoromycetes; order Entomophthorales; family Entomophthoraceae; genus Entomophthora; species Entomophthora muscae. The sequence goes on from QTSX02003668.1 coordinate 23,319, forward strand.
TTTACAGCAGCCCGCTGGTACGTGTTTCCAGTTATAGCTGGTAAAAAGCGGTTAAATGATGGTTGCTGGTATGCATTTCTAGCCTATAGCTGTTAAAAAGAAAGATGTGTTGGGCTGGCTGCCAAAAGAGCAAAGCTGTGCTACGCTCATCTTCACTCTTTTACAGCAGCCTGCTGATACATGTTTCCAGTTATATCTGGTAAAAAGCGTTTAATGATGGTTGCTGGTATGCATTTCTAGCTTATAGCTGGTAAAAGGAAATATATGCAGGCAGGCTGCCAAAAGAGCAAAGCTGTGCAACGCTCAGCTTCACTCTTTTACAGCAGCCTGCTGGTATGTGTTTCTGGTTTATATCTGGGAAAAAGCACTTAATGATGGTTGCTGGTATGTGTTTCTAGTTTATAGCTGGTAACAGGAAAGGTGTGTCAGGCAGGCTGCCAAAAGAGCAAATCTGTGCTATGCTCAGCTTCACTCTTTTACGGCAGCCCGCTGGTTGTGTTTCCAGTTTATAGCTATTAATTAGCTTTATTTGATTTATATATAATTATATATTGTACAATGTTTTAGCCATGGTTAAAAGCTTAGCAGAAACTAATGAGTATAAAACCATGAGTGGTGGGTAGCTACCAAAAGAGAACAGTTGTGCCACACTTAGTGTTCTTTTGTACAGCTGCTCTCTGGTATCTTTCTGCTACTCTAGCATAAATATGTTTTTTAGTTCAGTAAAAAAATCTAATTTTGTTCATTATTATAGTTTTCCAAGATGATTTAGTGGCACACAAAGTTATAGTCATTATTATAAAAACAATAGTTGTTTTTTGTTGTGCAACTTACATCAGAGAAATATAAAGAGATGCTTAACAACTTTCTCTATTAAAATGTTAGAAGGAACTATTTTATACTTTTATTATGGATTACACTTTTGACATATGAGATGAGAGATTGAATATTTCTTAAATTATCTTAAAACTACATTTCTTTTGAAATATTTTTTTACTTTTAGTAAAAAATTTATGAATCTTAAAGGACAAATCAACACATTTATAAAAAGTCCAATAATATTATATAAATATATATTTATCTCTGGCTTAGGTGATGAAGTTTATAAGCTTTACCATATCATACAAAAAAATTTAACTGAAATATGTATTTTTGGTATTTATATTTTTTTGTTCTGAAATACTTTCACTGTGTTATACATTTAAAGTAATTTTTTATGCCAGATAGATACCACATAGTAGCTTATACTTTTTATTTTTTAGCAGTGTCTGAGTTAAGTGTGGTTATTTTCTAAAACAATTTAATGTTTTTTATTTGCCTGGGTTCAATTTCTCTAGCATATTTATCCTTTTAATTTTTAGTAAAAAGCTTAGAAATAAAAGCCATCTCAATTAAGCTCTTTTTTAAAATGGTGATGTTTAATTATTTAGGTTTTATTTTTGGAAAGTGAATAACAAAAGAGTTTTTGACATATTCATCTAGATAATAAAAGGCTAATACAATAAAAGTAAAAAGTATCTATTAAAATACTTTTTTATTTAAGAAGTATAGCTTTTTTAGATCCTTTAAAGTTTAAAGCTAAAAAATGCTTTTGAAATTGTGCTAGTTATATCTAAAAACTGAAAAATGTTATCAAAAACTTAATTTCAACTCTATAAATAAAATAATCTAAGCGTAGGGCTTGCTTAAATAATTTAAAAGTTTCTGAGAAATAATAATATGTAGTTTTTGGCAGTAAAACTTTGCAAAGAAGACAAAAAGTAAAATTTTAATACTATTAAGTGCAAAAAAATAAAAAAATAACCAATAGATAATTTTAAGTAAGTGATATGGTTTTTTAATATTTCTATAAATTATGTAAAGAAGAATATCTTTTTTAAGTGATAGTTGGATCAAAAATGATTGAAAAATAGTAGATATCCTAAGACTAAAAATACTTACCATACCTAAGTTTTGCTAAAAAAACTTACAATCCCAAGATCTTCTTAAAGACAAAATCTTGAGGTGTCAGTTTAAGCTAGTAGTTTGGAAAAGATGACTTATCTATCCATGATCTGCAGCAGGTAAAATAGGGGTTTTTAGATAAGGGTTAGTGGTTTACACAAAAAAATGTCTTACCCAGCCCAAGATTGGCTTTTGGGTGAGAATCTGAGACTCCCTAATCTTTTTAGAAAATTTTAAAAAGGGCTTGCCTAACCCAAGATTTGCTTTAAGGCAAGTCTAGTTTTTTAAATCTAGGTTGGAAAATTAGTGAAAATGAAACTTACCAAACCCAAGATCTGCTGTAGACTATGTCTATCTAAAAGGATCAAAGGTTAGTAATTTTTTTGGAAATGATTACTTGCTCAAATGCAGCTTTTTTAAAAAGGTTTTGAGAATCAAAACATTACTTACCAAACCTTAATCTACTTTAGGGCAAAAGGCCGGTTTTTAAATTTATGTTAGTAAATTTGATCTGTTAAAATGACTTACCTACCTTGATCTGCTGTGGACCAAGTTCAAAAAAAGGATTTGAAAAAGATTAGTAGTTTATTTTAAAAAAATTACCTGAAATTAAAGCCTTTGATTTGATTTTGAATTGAATTAGTTTTTTTAATAAATTATTACCTTTATAAAGCAAAGTTAGCTTTGAATTTTTTTAAAATATGCTTAACTTGAGTATCACTGATCTACTATGCTTAAAACAGTTAGTATTATGTGTATATTTCGAAGCTTACCTTTGTTTTGAAGAGAATCTATTAAGTTTGAGTTGATAAAGTTAGTATTGTGTTTAGTGAAGGCTTACCTTGAACATCAAACTCCAATCTTATCTCCCAGGCTTAAAATTGTCCAATCATAATGGATAGTGGTTGCTTGTCTTCCAATCATTTTTACTGAGTTTTTATATTTGATTTTGACTCTCTTACCTTAATATCAAACTGTAATAGTCTACATCTGTTTTATTATCTATTTACTTTAATTTGAACTGCTGCAGGTAGGGATGCCGTGAGACACTGCCAAGTGTCCCACAACTATTCCTGCAGCAGCATCTACTACCAAAACTTTCCTATCATTTAGGCAGAACTGATACTGTTGTCAGCCCAGTTTGGACTTTAAATTTGGAAAGATTTTCCAAGTAAAAACATAGTAAAAAGCTTCATCTGGGATGGGAGCAATCTATACTATACAAGCATGGTGTGGCAGGCAGGGTTGCCAAAAGAACAAAGCTGAGCTTTGCCCACTTTGCCCTTTTACAGCATCCTGCCTAGGTACGCGTCCAGGTATCCTAGTTGAGTCACATTTTTGTTTATTTAAATCAGTGGCCTTTTAAAACTATTTAGTTAAACTTTAGTTGGTAAAAGGAAAGGTGTGTCAGGCAGGCTACCAAAAGAGCAAAGCTGTGCTACGCTCAGCTTCACTCTTTTACGGTAGCCCACTGGTACGTGTTCCAGTTATATCTGGTAAAAAGCGTTTAATGATGTTTGTTGGTATATGTTTCTGGTCTATAGCTGGTAAAAGGAAAGATGTGTAGGAAGGCTGCCAAAAGAGCAAAGCTGTGCTACGCTCAGCTTCACGCTTTTACGGCAGCCTGCTGGTACGTGTTTCTAGTTTATATCTGGTAAAAAGCATTTGATAATGGTTGCTGGTATGCATTTCTAACCTATAGCTGGTAAAAGAAAAGATGCACAGGCAGGCTGCCAAAAGAGCAAAGCTGTGCTACGCTCAGCTTCACTCTTTTACAGCAGCATGCTGGTATGTGTTTTGAGTCTATATCTGGTAAAAAGTATTTGATAGTGTTTGCTGGTATGTATTTCTAGTCTATAGCTGGTAAAAGGAAAGATGTGTCAGGCTGGCAACCAAAAAAGCAAAGCTGTGCTACGTTCAGCTTCACTCTTTTACGGCAGCCCACTGGTACGTTTTTCTAGTCTATATCTGGTAAAAAGTGTTTAATAATGGTTGGTGGTATGTGTTTCTAGCCTATAGCTGGTAAAAGAAAAGATGTGCAGGCAGGTTGACAAAAGAGCAAAGCTGTGCTACGCTCAGCTTCACTCTTTTACGGCAGCCGCTGGTATGCGTTTCTAGTCTATAACTGTAAAAAGCCTTTATTGTTGGTAGGCTATTAAAAGAGTACAGCTCTGCCACACTTAGCTTTACTTGTTTACAGCAGCCCAATGATGTGTTTATGGTCTTAGAGCTGATAACTAGCTTTGTTTGAATTAAAGATAATTATATATTACTTACAATGTTTTTATCCAGGGTTAAAAGCTTAGCAGAAATCAGTAAGTAACAAAGCTATGAGTGGTGAGCAGGGTACCAAAAGAGAACAGTTGTGTTATGGTTAGCTTTCTCTTTTACAGCTGCTCACTGGTATTTTTCTGTTAGTCTAACAAAAAGACTTTTTGATAGTTTCAGCAAAAATTCTAATTTTGTTCAAACTTCTTGTTTTCTTAGATGATTTAGTAGTTTTCAAAGATACAGTTTATTATAAAATATATAGTTGTTTTGATTGTGCAACTTACATCAGAGAATTATAAAAAGATGCTATACAACTATCTCTATTAAACTATCAGCAAGGTCTTATTTAGCAATTTTTTATTATGTATTATACTTTTGGAATTTAAGAGATGGAAGATTGAATAATTCTTACATTTTTTTGAAACTACAATACTTTTGGAGTAATTTTTTATTTTCAATAACAGTTTTTGAATTCCAAACGGCAAATCAATACCTTTATTTTAAATTTTAAGCATTTAATATAAATATATATCCTTCTCCAGCTTAGCTGATTTAGTCTATAAGCATTATCATATGATACAAAATTTTTATTTGAAATATGTATGTTTTGCTTAGTTTGTTTTGTTTAATTTTTGTTCTGACATGTTCATCTTTTTTATTGTAGCCCTAAAATAAGTATTTTTTATGCAATTAAATTCCACTTATAAGCTTATACTTTTTACTTTTTAGAAGTATCTGAGATAGTTGTGGATATTTCTAAAACATTTTTCTTCATTTGGCTGGGTTTAATTTCTTTAGCATATTTATTCTTTTAATCTATAGCAAAAAGCTCAGAAATAAAAGGCATCCCATTTTTTTAAAAAAAGTAAGGATATTTTAATTCTTTAGGGGTTGTATTTTTTTGGTAGGTAAACAACAAAGTAGCTTTAATACAGAGATCTTTAACAATAAAAGGCAAATAAAATTAATAAAAAACACCTATATTAAAACACTCTTTTTTTAAGCAATACAGTTGTTTTATATCTTTTATAAAGCTTCCAATTTTTTTTTGAAACTGTGCTAGTCAGATCTAGAAACTGAATTCAAATGCCAAAAATATTTTTCAAATCCACAGTATAAAATAAGCTAAGCATAAGTCTTGCTATAACAATTTAAAAGTTCTTGGGTGATAATCTGTAGTTTTTGGCAATAAAGCTTTGCAAAGTATCCACCAAGTGTTTCTTTTAAAAACCAATAAGTGCAAAAAACAAAAGTTAATTAATTAGATTTTTAATAGGTAATTTTAAGCAATTAGTCCAGGATATATTACTAAAAAAGTAGTAATTTAAATTTGGGTTTAAAAGGCTAGTTGGGTTAAAAACTGAATTAGACAAACAGTTCTTTTGTAAAAATATATGTTTACTCTAAAAAAACTTACCCAAGCCAGAATCTGCTGTAGGAAGAAATCTAGGACTTGAAATTAAGGTTATTATATTTGGAAAAGATGACTTACCAACCCCAAGATCTGCTGCAGGGGGAAAGTTTGTGGGTTTTTTAAAAAAAGGTTAGTAAGTAGTAAAAAGCTTACCTGGCCAGAGATTGGCTTTATGATAAAAATCTGAGAGTCCCTAATCTACTTTGGTAAATCTTAAAAAGGGCTTGCCTAACCCAAGATTTGCTTTAAGGCAAGTCTGGTTTTTTAAATCTAGGTTGGAAAATTAGTGAAACTAAAACTTACCAAACCCAAGATCTGCTGTAGACTAAGTCTATCTAAAAGGAACCTAATATTAGCATTTTTTTTGAAAATAGTTACCTGAAATGCAGCTTGGTTAAAGAAGATTAGTTGATCAAAGCAATACTTACTAAACCAAGATCTTCAGGGCAAAAATCTGAATCTTTTAATCTAGGTTAGTAAACTTGATGAATAAATAACTTACCCACCCCAAGATCTGCTGTGGATCAAGCTCATCTAAAAGGATTTTAAGGTTAGTACTTTTAAGGAAAAGCTTACCTGAAATGCAGAATCAAAATGAACCTTGAATTGAATTAGTTTTTTTTAAAATTTTGTTAACTTTAAAAAGAAAAGTTAGCTTCAAATTTTTTAAAAATATGCTTACCTTGAGTATCACTGATCTACTATGCTTAAAACAGTTAGTATTATGTGTATATTTTGAAGCTTACCTTTGTTTAGAAGTAAATTTATAAGTTTAAAGCAAAAAAGTTAGTACTGTGTTTAGTTAAGGTTTACCTTGGCTTATTTGATGCTAATCTTATCTTCTTGGCGGAGAAATAGACTGATTGACCAAAATTGCTCATGATGTCATTTTGAGCTCCAATGGTTATCAGTAAGTTTTTAAATAGAAAATTTTTAATGTCTTATCATAAATCCAAACCAGATCAGTTTACATACATCTTTAATATTTTTTACTTTAAATTTAACTGCTGCAGGCTGGGATGCCGCAAGACACTGCAAAGTGTCTAACAACCCCTCTTGCTGCAGCATCACCCATTAGAACCAACCCATATAATAGGCACAACCAATAGTGTTGTTGGCCAAGATCGGACGTAAAACCTGGAAAGTTTTTCCAGGCCGACACTCAGGAAAAAGCTTTGCTGGCAACTTGGCAGGGTAAAGAAGACAAGCGTGGTGTGGCAGGCGGGATGCCAAAAGAACAAAGCTGAGCTTCGTCTGCTTTGCCCTTTTATGGCATCCCACCTAGGTACGCGTCCAGGTATCCTAGTTGAGTCAGATTTTTTGTTTATTTAAATCAGTGGCCTTTTAAAACTATTTTCTTAAACTCTAGCTGGTAAAAGGAAAGGTGTGTCAGGCAGGCTGCCAAAAGAGCAAAGCTGTGCTACGCTCAGCTTCACTCTTTTACGGCAGCCCGCTGGTACGTGTTTCTAGTTAAATCTGGTAAAAAGCGTTTAATGATGGTTGCTGGTATGCATTTCTAGCCTATAGCTGGTAAAAGGAAAGATGTGTCAGGCTGGCTGCCAAAAGAGCAAAGCTGTGCTACGCTCAGCTTCACTCTTTTACGGCAGCCTGCTAATACATGTTTTCAGTTATATCTGGTAAAAAGCGTTTGATAATGGTTGCTGGTATGTGTTTCTAGTCTATATCTGGTAAAAAGCATTTGATAATGGTTGCTGGTATATGTTTCTAGTCTATAGCTGGTAAAAGGAAAGTTGTGTCAGGCTGGCTGCCAAAAGAGCAAAGCTGTGCTACGCTCAGCTTCACTCTTTTATGGCAGCCACTTGTATGTGTTTCTAGTCTATAACTGTAAAAAGCCTTTGTTGTTGGTAGGCTGCCAAAAGAGCACAGCTCTGCTACACTTAGCTTTACTCTTCTACAGCAGCCCAATGATGTGTTTCTAGTCTCAGAGCTGACAATTAGCTTTGTTTGAATTAGAGATAATTATATATTATTTACAATGTTTTTAGCCAGGGTTAAAAGCTTAGCAGAAATCAGTGAGTATAAAGGTATGGGTGGTGAGCAGAGTACTAAAATAGAACTGTTGTGTTATGGTTAGCTGTCTCTTTTACAGCTGCTCACTAGTATCTTTCTGTTAGTCTAGCAGAAAGGCTTTTTGATAGTTTCAGCAAAAATTCTAATTTTGTTCATAATTCTTGTTTTCTAAGATGATTTAGTAGTTTTCAAAAATACAGTTTTTTATTATAAAAATTATAGTTGTTTTGATTGTGCAACTTACATCAGAGAAGTATAAAAAGATGCTATACAACTATCTCTATTAAACTATCAGCAAGGTCTTATTTAGCAATTTATTTTTTTATTATGGATTATACTTTTGGCATTTAAGAGATGGAAGATTGAATAATTCTTACATTATTTTGAAACTACAATACTTTTGGAGTAATTTTTTTATTTTCAATAACAGTTTTTGAATTCCATACGGCAAATCAATACCTTTATTTTAAATTTTAAGCATTTAATATAAATATATATCCTTCTCCAGCTTAGCTGATTTAGTCTATAAGCATTATCATATGATACAAAATTTTTATTTGAAATATGTATGTTTTGCTTAGTTTGTTTTGTTTAATTTTTGTTCTGACATGTTCATCTTTTTTATTGTAGCCCTAAAATAAGTATTTTTTATGCAATTAAATTCCACTTATAAGCTTATACTTTTTACTTTTTAGAAGTATCTGAGATAGTTGTGGATATTTCTAAAACATTTTTCTTCATTTGGCTGGGTTTAATTTCTTTAGCATATTTATTCTTTTAATCTATAGCAAAAAGCTCAGAAATAAAAGGCATCCCATTTTTTTAAAAAAAGTAACGATACTTTAATTCTTTAGGGGTTGTATTTTTTTGGTAGGTAAACAACAAAGTAGCTTTATACAGAGATCTTTAAAAATAATAAGGCAAATACAATTAATAAAAAACACCTATAATAAAACACTCTTTTTTTAAGCAATACAGTTGTTTTAGATCTTTTAAAGTTGCCAAGTATTTTTTTGAAGCTATGCTAGTCAGATCTAAAAACTGAAAACAAATGAAAAAACTATTTTTCAAATCCACAGTATAAAATAAGCTAAGCATAAGTCTTGCTATAACAATTTAAAAGTTCTTGGGTGATAATCTGTAGTTTTGGCAATAAAGCTTTGCAAAGTATCCACCAAGTGTTTCTTTTAAAAACCAATAAGTTCAAAAAATAAAACAAAATGATTATTTTTGATAAGTAATTTTAAGCAATTAGTTCAGGATAAGTTACTAAAAAAGTAGTAAGTTAAATTTGGGTTTAAAAGGATAGTTGGATCAAAAAACTAAATTGGAGAAACAGTTTTTTGTTAAAATATATGTTTACTATAAAAAACTTACCCAAGCCAGGATCTGCTGTAGGCAGAAATCTGGGGCTTGAAATTAAGGTTAGTAAAAATTAGTGAAAAAATGACTTACCAACCCCAAGATCTGCTGCAGGGGGAAAGTTTGTGGGTTTTTTAAAAAAAGGTTAGTAAGCAGTAAAAAGCTTACCTGGCCCAAGATTGGCTTTGGGATAAAAATCTGGGAGTCCCTAATCTACTTTGGTAAATCTTAAAAAGGGCTTGCCTAACCCAAGATTTGCCTAAGGGCAAAAGTCTGGTTTTTTAAATCTAGGCTGGTAATTTAGTAAAAAAAAACTTACCACCCTAAGATCTGCTGTAGACTAAGCCTATCTAAAAGGAAATGAAGGTTAGTATTTTTAAGAACGGGCTTACCTGAAATGCAGCTTGGTTAAAGAAGAAGATTACCTGATCAAAACAATACTTACTAAACCAAGATCTTCAGAGCAAAAATCTGAATCTTTTAATCTAGGTTAGTAAACCTGATGAATAAATAACTTACCCACCCCAAGATCTGCTGTGGATCAAGCTCTTCTAAAAGGATTTGAAGATTAGTAGTTTATTTAAAATGATTACCTGGAATTAAGCCTTTGATTGATTTTTGAGATGAATTGGCTTTTTTTTAAAAAATAGTTACCTTTAAAAAGAAAAGTTAGCTTTTGAATTTAAAAATAATATGCTTACCTTTAATATTCTTGATCATATATTTTTAAAACAGTTAGTATTATATGTTTATTTCGAAGCTTACCTTTGTTTTGAAGTGAATCTATAAAGTTTGAAATGAAAAAGTTAGTATTGTGTTTAGTTAAGGCTTACCTTGGCTTAGTCGATGCTAATCTTATCTTCTTGGCGGAGAAATAGACTGATTGACCAATCATTGCTCATGATTTCATTTCTAGCTCCAATGGTTATTAGTAAGTTCTTAACTAGAAATTTAAACTTTTACCTTTATGTAAAACTGGATCAGTTTACATCCATCTATCATAAAATCTACTTTAATTTCAACTGCCGCAGGCTGGGATGCCGCAAGACACTGCCAAGTGTCCAACAACCCCTCCTGCGGCAGCATCACCCAATAGAACCGGCCTACCGTATAGGCATGACCGATAGCGTCGTCGGCCCAGTTCGGACTTAAGAACGGGAAAGATTTTCCAGGCCGACACTCGAGAAAAAGCTTCGCTGGGGACTCGGCAGGGTAAAGAAGATGATCTCATGTTGGCGATGATCTCATGTTGTGCCAGGGTCAGGATGTAGAGTTGAAATGGGGTTCAAGGATGGGGCATATGATCTCACCTTGTGCATGGCACAGGATATAGAATCAGAGTGGACCCAGCTCTTGGAACTATATTCCTTGATTGCAATTTATTGGGAGCTTTACCTGCCATCAGCTCTCGGTGATATTTTTGAACCACAGGTTATTTTTAGTCGACTATGCCAACACAGTTTTCTATGGAAATATATAAATATGCATCAACAACCAGAAGGAGTAGCTTACACGATTATGGTCGACACACAAACCACAATACAATTGTGCCTAGTCACATCATAGTTCATGCAGATCTGTTTTTCTCCGCAAAATATTTCATATTGCCAAAGGGTTTAATGCCTGGTGCTGAGGGTTGGAGATGGAGAGTAGCGTATCCGAGCAAGTATCAGGGGGAGAAAGTATTTGCATACCGGCGAATAATTTGTCCTTGGACAAGGTTTGAATGTTGGAGTTGGGCCTTTTGAGGTACTGAAACAAATGTTTTCGACGTAAAAGTCGTTTATGAAGTCAGCATAGCCGTAAACAGATATCGTTCAATCTGATTTTCGTGTAGATAGTTGGCTTTGATGATATCATGCTGCTTCTAATTTAGAACCTTCCTTTGCGCGGCAGCATGAGATGCATAGCAAAGTGATGCTTGGTTTAGTCTGGCTTTGGGATGGGCTAGGGTAGGGATGCTTCGGCTCAGCCCCGGCTGGCTTTCGGCTTTGGGCCGCTAGAGCTAAGACGCAATTGCTTTGAGCTTAAATATTTGAATTAACATTTGAAATATATATTTAAAATATATATTTGAAATCAGTGATCAAAAACTGGCCGCGGCTGGCTAAGGCTTGGCCACTCTATTTTTACCACAACAAGTTTAAAGCTAATCTAAAGCCCATTGTTTTGGCTTGATGCGATTAAAATCATTGAGTGCTATGGCTGCCCCTTGTGTAAGCCCAAGAGACAATGCTTAGTTCTTTAAAGGGAGATATAGCTTCCATATTTAGTAAGGAAATCCCAAGTACCTTCCCACACATTGCGAATCTAGCCAATGGTAAGGAAGTAGTTGCCCCTCGATAGCCGAAACTCAGAACATAGCAGCCTTCAGCACGTGTTGTGCCAGACAGGAGTTTATGCGGGTCAACCAATCTCTTGTGAATGAATACGGCATGGCTGTTCTGGGATAGCCTTTCCTCCAGTATAATTAATAAGCGGTCTATTCAAAGCTATATAACCTGTTCTCCAATTACTCTCTCGAAAGATTAATTTCGGTCTTGGTTGCGTTGCAGGTTCAGGTAATAGGTCCTTTCAAACTCAACGCTATTCCTGTTCCATAAATTCCTGAAGTCAAAGTCTTTGCACGTTGATCTCATCGCCGATTGATTACTTGTTTTGATTTTTCTACGCTACTTTTTCATATATTTAGCCTTCATTTATAGCTTCTTTCTTGAACTCACGACTTGCTTTCCATTTGTCAGATCAAGATCACAGCTTTCATCCCCTGTTCCATGTGCATTTATTTCCATTGAACAAAAGAAAAAAACCCCGGATTAAAAACGAGCATGTCCTTGAAGTTACTCATAGGCATCTCAGTCGGCCTTTGCTCAACAGTCCTGTCCTCATTTGGCATCGCGCTTCAGCGTAAAAGCCATCTTTTGCTAGCTCCAACCCAGGGGTTTTGGTCTACTTCAACAGGCCAACTTCTTAATCGTCATCTTTGGGGGGTTGGGTTTATCATTTATCTCCTGAGTGCAATCACTGGATCGATCTTTTCTATTGGCTCCCTACCCGTTACTCTACTTGCTCCTATTGGAGCTTTTAGCCTGGTATGCAATGCTCTTTTCGCCAGGCTCCTGCTTAAAGATACCTGGTCTTGGCAAGCTGGCGTAGGAACTTTAATTATCCTCTTGGGAGCAACAGTGGTCGGAATATTTGGATCCCTCCCCGAGTCAGAAAGGTCACTTGATGACCTTCTAGTTCTCTACAGCCGCCCTCAATTCATCCTCTATTTTGCCATTCAAAACGTCTTCATAATTATTTTCATGGTATGGAATGCGTTCAATGCACAACGCATTGACGCTGCCACGCAAAGCAAATCGTTTGGCCGAGATAAGCTTCCGTTCAGCAACCTTACCCTCCCAGTCAACAGAACCATTGTAGGATTGATATACGGCGCCCTGAGTAATTTAATTGCTACCCAGGGTATACTCTTTGCCAAGAGTGGCATTGAGCTCCTATCTTTAACGATTGGCGGAAGGGATCAGTTCGATAGGCCGCTAGCATGGGTTGTTGTTGGGATGCTCATTCTAACCGCCTTGGTTCAGTTGTATTATCTAAATCGTGCAGTAGCCTTCTGTGATATCGTGTTGCTTATGCCTTGCAACTATTGTGTATATAACGTATCGTGTCTACTGAATGGTCTAGTATATTACAACCAATGGAGCTTGTTGGAGTGGTGGAAGCTGCTTCTGGTCTTGATTGGAACATTGGTTTTGACTGTGGGTGTTATTGTGCTCTCTTTACGCCCCCAAGCACCAGCAATTGTAAATTTTTCACCCCTCGCCACCGACGCTGAGCTTGCTTGCCTCGTCTCGGGTGACACCACGCCTCCATGTACAGAATCACTATGCAGAGAGCTCGCCCAGCCTCCCCCCACCTGCTTAAAACGCCACGTTGGCTCGACGAAGGTTCTCCTCTTCTAAAAAGCACCAGCCCCTATTCCTCAAACTATGGCTCTACACCTACTTTGGGCAGCGCGCCAAACTCTCCATGCCTCCCCAAGCGACCAGTTTCCCCTAGTTTATCATTTTAATATCCCCATTCCTATATCAAAGACATTCTAACCGCGACTGTAGATGGTTCTTATTCAAATTACATCCAACCTCAACCAGACTACAAGATAAACAACCGTTATTCCAGACGGTGGCTTCACGATAAGAGTACAGGTCTTTGGCCCCATGTAATTTATTGAGCTTGAGAATATCACTCTTCAATTCTTCCTTATGTCCCAAACAAGCCTCTAGAGGATTGCAGTTTTCTAAAATATTTACACTCCTAATAAAATAATTAACTCTAGTCCAGAATAACTTATCACCAAAATACTCCAAGGAACGTTTAATGCATGTCCATCAGTGGATTTAATATTGGGGATGAAATAATCCACCCAATGCAGTCAGAACTAGGGTAGGGATCACAAAAGGCTGGAACCTTGCATCTTCATCCAAAAGGGCGGGATCTGTGGGGTGAATTGATACCGGTAGGCTGGATCACCATTCATGGATTTAAAGAATAAGTCAAGTTCAATTCCAGAGAGATGGAAGGATCCGCTAATTCCGTCACCGCCCATGAGTAGACCCACTGGATCGCTCACGGGCAAGTTGGCGGAAACCCCAAGTCAGCAATCTTTTCCCCCTTTACCCGATGGTTTCTACTTGAAGAATCCATACCATCTAGGTTCTGGGAAGGGACGCCAGGTTCAGTGGCAGCTAATAAAATCAACGGTGGATAATTTAGCTATGCCACGAATGCCAATTATAAACGTTATAGAAACTTATCTTGGCTTTATTTCCCATACTTGGATCGAATGCATCAAAGGTAAAGCAGGGTCAACCTTGTGTCATGGATGTACTGTTAGGAGCAGCGTTATAGGGAGGGAAATAAGTGAGAGTAGGTGATGGCTCTCTTTCAAGATGACGTGACTATATAGTTTAAGATGTAGCTTTGAGGGAGAAGTATCCTCATACCAGATCCACCAAAGGTAACCTGGCTGACCTCCTTATTTAGAAACTATTGGCAGTGGTATCTCGTCGGGTGGGCTGATCTAAAAACACATTGGCTTCTGGTCTTTGGCAGATCAAGCCATGGATCTTTTTGGTTGGGTTGAGGATATGCATGGATCAACCCTGGTGGTTTCTACAGTTTAAATGGTATATAGTTGACTTTAAAAGTTTCCCTCGCCATACATGGGAGCACGTAACTCACCTCACACGTCTGATTCAACCGGCTATGGTCTCAGCTCTACACCCAAGAGATCCCCCACTTTATATCAAACATAGTCCCCCCACTAAAAGGTCCAACTTCCAGCTGGATATACAGTGGCCCAAAAAATTACCCGGCCAGAAGCATTTTAGAAAGAAAAGGTAAATTTCAATAAATGAAATTTGCTATAAAAAGTATGAGCAGATGCACCGCGGATTTTACACAAGTATGGTATATAAAAACGTGAAAATAAATAAATAGGAAGAAAGAATAAAAAGATTTCAAAACTATGAACATTTAATATAAACTAATAATAGATTTCAAAGCTGAATATACGATGGACTTAGTATTTTGTAGGCTAACCTTTGGCTTCAATCACAGCAGTAAGTCTTCTGGGCATAGAATGGACTAGGTTCTTTAAAGTTTCCATAGGAATTTCTTTCCATGCTTTTGCCACTCCAAATTTAAGATCCATAATGGATTGTTTAGAGGTTTTGGGCAAATTGGATTTGACAACATCCCAAAGATTTTCAATGGGATTCAAATCTGGGCTTTGAGGAGGCCAATTCAAACAAACAATCTGTTTATCATCCAAGTATTTTAAGCCTTTCTTGGATTTGTGGATAGGAGCGTTATCTTGCATGAAGACATAACTGGTCAGTTCTTGCAGACCCTTCATAAATGGATGAAGATTTCAATCAAGGATTCTTCTGTAAACATCAGCATTTACCTTCTCACTGATCAGCTGGATTGCCCCTCTTGTGTTGGCTGTGAAACAGCTCCAAAACATGACACCCTGGTGCCCATTTTTAACAGTAGGTTTTAAGCACTCAATTTTGTAAGCTTCATCAGCTTTGCAATAAACAGTTTGGCATCTCTGAGATCCACAGAGTTGAACTTTAGTCTCATCAGACCAAATCACCTTTTCTCAAAAGGATACAGGATAGTTAACATACTTATGAGCAAAGGCTAATCTTTTGGCTTTATTTTTTGGACTTTTAAGAGGTTTTTTTTGCAACACGGCCACAGTACCCCAGTTCATGGAGTTTATTGAAAACAGTGGCCTCAGAGATATCAATTTCCAAGGTATTTTTGATAGTCTCTTTAATTTGACTGGCAGTTATAAATCAATTTTGCTTAACTATTCTAACAATAGACCAATCATCTTGAGCAGTAGTTTTTTTAGGGCGACCTGATCTCAGGCAATTTTTCACTGAGTTAGCTTCCTGGAACTTGAGATAAATTTTTCAGGCAATTTCTTTGCCAATCTTGAGTTCCTTGACTATCTTTCTATAGGATAAACCCATTTCCTTAGCTTGTACAACTCAACCACAAATAAACTCAGGTATTTCTCTTGTTCTAACCATGTTTTCTGTGCAAAAGATTCTCTAACCCCAATTTTATAATCTAGGTAAGTTTGAATAAGAGGTTCTGTCCCATACTCATTTTATGTGCTTTAATCTACTTAAAGGCACAGCTCTTATTATTAAATATTTTTGAATCATTTTTAAATTTCTCCCTATTTATTTCCACATTTTTATATACCATACTTGTGTAAAAATCTGTGATGCACCTGCTCATGCTCTTCATAGCAAATTTCATTTATTGAGATTTACTTTTTCTTTAAAATGTTGCTGGTGGGGTATCTTTTTGGGCCACTGTAGCTTTAACATACAAGCATGATTTAACCAAGTCCATGCTTCAATCTATATTCAACTGACCCAATCATACTTGAATGACTTCAAATTTTGTTACAGGATGGACATGCTCATACTTTAGAAATAAACCTTTCCCATGATAGTTCATAGTCTTTAAACCTGCTATACCATGAATAAAGGGTCTTCCTGTTGAAGAGGACCAGCGCCAATAATTAGAAAAGCTGGAGAAGGTAATCAACCCCAACTATCTGATCTTCAAGCGGTAGATAGAGGGGACTCCAACCTATTTAACCGCTGATTTGATAGATAGCTGAGAGGGATTGGATTTGAACCAAGACATAGAGCAAGCCTAGATGCAGATTGGAGAGAGGTAAAATCTTATCCAACCTAACAATCTTGATCCAGTTTAATCAGAGATATATCCGGTTGAAAGATACCCCTAGATTTACATATAAACCATCTGAAATCTGGATTTGCATTTTTCCCTTAGAAATAGTTGAACCTCTATAACTATTGCATCAAGTCTAAAAGTGCAGGATCACCTCAACTCATGGTTAGTTTTAAAGTTTACCTTCTGGGGTTATCTTCAAAAATGGATTGCTAGCATCCATAAATACATATTTAAAATCCTACCATAGTTCTATACTGTAAATTCAGAACCTGAACATAAAAATGTGGGATTGTCAAATCCTTGGTCCAAATTTTGAATCACTTTTGCGGGCAACTCAGCTGAGTGAAAAGTAAAATATTAAATAAAATTAACCATTTAATTTGACTTTTTTTGGTTTATTTAAATTGGCAAGTTTCAAATCTCTTGAGCAGATAACTCAACTAACAAAAAACAAAACCCAACAAACAAATACAGGATACATGAATCAGAAATGTGGGATTCTAATGTACAATTTGAGATTTCCTGTATTTCAAACAAATCATAGACATCATGTAAAACTTAATGGATCTGAAATTGTAGGATTGTCAAATCCAAGAACCAAGTTTCAAATCATAATTGCAAGGAATTTGAAATAAATATAATTTATGGGTGTCTCAAAAAGGATGCCAAAGGATCTAGAGTGGATTTGTGCTGATTCTTTTAGAAATCATAGGCATTTTCAAAAATCACCCTATTCCAATTTAGGACGGCTAAAATTTAGATCCTACTATTCACAAAATTAACATACTTAACAATAAAATTGACTAAAATGTACAGTCTCTTTTTGAGTTTAAAATTTTTTAATAAAAATTTATTATGTCTTCTTTCAACAACAACCAAGTCAACAAGCTGTTCCCTGGCCTTGACAAAATTATTCAGGGCTACACTGGGTCTCTTAACGGTGAAGCCTCTGTCTATGGCCACTCCCAACCCCACAAGCCCCACTCAGGAGTCTGTTTTTTCTCCTGTGTCCTCAAGCATGGCCCAGTTTGCCCATCACGCACAAGCAGCTGCCAACCCAAATTCCTTATCAGCAATGGCATCTGGAACCAGCCATTTTAGCCATGGGGTCACCCAGAGAGCCCAGGACCCCAAAGCAGCCAATCAGATGTCATTGAATAGTTCACAAGATGGACATATCCCTCT
This sequence comes from Entomophthora muscae, assembly GCA_014839935.2. NCBI lineage: Eukaryota > Fungi > Entomophthoromycota > Entomophthoromycetes > Entomophthorales > Entomophthoraceae > Entomophthora > Entomophthora muscae. The sequence continues at coordinate 40,819 of QTSX02003668.1, forward strand.
CATAGCCAATCAACCTGCAAGATGCAGAAGAAAACTAATCACTCCAGAGATTGTTCTCAAAATGGTTAAAAAGCAAGAAAAGCTTATGTCCTTCAGGGAAATTGCGGCCGCAATGGGGTTTGCAAAGTCCACTGTGGCTGCAACCCTGAGAGCCCATGACAACTATGGCCCCCTACCAAGAAGACCTCAACTGGTGCCTGTACTTCAACCAAAGGTGACACAGCCCATCCCCTTATGATGGCCATTATGGAATGTGACCCACAGATGCCCCTGGTCCAGGTATGTATCCAGCTGGGACTCCACAACATCTTCATCAACAAAAGAACAGTGAATTCATGGATGCACAGAGTTGTGGTTGCTGCTAGAATCTTGTCCAATCAAGTTCTCAGTGGCCCCAATTTGATGGACACTGACCCCTACAATTCAACTATTATTAATTTTATCAAAGGAAGGGCAATGAGGGCCTGTAATGACGTAATCTTCCTGTTGTATGCTAAGATATCTGCAAGTATCCAAGACTTTGGAGAGAAGTGTATCCAGTCTGACGTGTACAAGCGCAGCCCAATCTTGTATTGTTTTGTCAGGGTTTTATTGGCAGGTTTCCCATTGGGCATCAATTATTACTTGGCAATATCAAACACCGCAGATGGGTATGCCTACCAGACAGAGCTCAAGGCCATGCTGGAGGAGTGGGTCACACAAAACACTATGCACACAGTTGTACTGAGTGCGGAGATGGAGCAGCGGGAATGGACTACCCAAGAAATCAGGGCTGCGGGGCATACCTGCTGGTCCTACCCCATCAACTATGCCAACATGCATCTTGCAGATGTATGTCTCTACAATTTTGGTTCTGCCCTCAGGCGCTTAAAGCCTGCCACCTACAACAAACTATGCACCCAAATTGATAAGGGGTATGAGCTTTTCCCTTCTGCGTCTGTCCAGGACTTATTTGATCTCATCATCTTCTATGCAAGTGATAGTGATAAGTCCATAAAGGACCCCCGTCTCCCCCCACGCCAGTCCATCTGTTTGCAGCCACATAGTGACAAAGAAGAATTTGAGCAACTGGGTCATTATTTGTTAGATTAAGCCAAGGCGCCAGCTTAAGTATTTCAAAGCCTTTTAACTTCTTTGGTATCATTTAAGTCATAAACTTATGTTTTTTGAACATTAGTATAATGCTTAGTTTACTGAAGAAAAGTTTAATAGTGTAAAATATACAAATAACAGAAATAAATCTTATTTCTATTAGCTGTATTTTTTGCTAAAACCCTTTTTTCTATTTTAATAAGCCAAGAATTAAATATATGAGTTGCATGGGAGAGTAATAGCAGCCCCAAAGCTATAATTGCTATTACCCTATCTTTGGCTCATATAATTAATTTCTTAGTTATTTTTAGAAAAAAAAGTTTTTGTATTTAAAAGACTATTTACCCTATGTGAAATATAAGTTTTTGTTATGCGTCCAACTTCATGAACATGTCCTACTAATCCTTTAGTAGTATCAGCTCTCTTTGTTTCTCTGTCATCTGTGCAGAACTTTGCACAATAATTTATTTTGGAGTACTCCTTAACATCCTCAAATGTCAAAGGTGAAACATACAGCTCACCATCTTTCATTAAATATGAAAGATTAACATAAAATGCTTTGACTTCAAGCCAGCTTTTTTAGGCCTAGATTTTCTATCATAGATGTGAAAAAAGATTTTTTGGGAAACATCTGAATTATTTACAAGTGTCTCATATAGACCCTTTCTTTCTTCCTCTCTCTCAAAAACCATTTTGAGATCATTTATATTTTTTATATACATCTCATTTTCCTTTTGTTTAAATATTTTAGATAATACACCAAAATGACCATCAACAATACTTTTGCCATGACACTCAACAAATCTATTAAACTTAATTGTTCCTTTTATAATTTTAGGTACCTCTTTAAAAAGATAATATAAGAATTCATAAGATCTGAAATGATTACCATTATCAGTCCAAACTTTAATATTTTTAATATTCTTAAATTTATTATTTTTAAGCAGACTTATCAAACACTGACCTGAAAACAAAGAGTCATGAGATAAAATTTTAGATAAAAAGTCATGATACTCATATTTAATTTTCTCATTTTCTTTAAAAGCAATTGCAAGTCCTAATAAAGAAATAGGTATTTTCTCATAAAAACAATTATTTGTCTCTATAGGACCCCCACCTATTTTAAAATTTTCTTTATAGTCTATTACTATAACACATGAATTATTATCAAGATTATTTATATCACTAATATATTCTTTATTTTGATGCTTATAAAACTTTTCATGTAGGTCAATAGATTCCAAATTTTCTTTAATAGATTTAGGCAATGGCAACTTCTTTAAACTCAAATCCTTTTTCTTCATTTCTAATGACTTTTTTAAGTTGCAAATGTTACACATATCAGGTTTGCTTTTTGCTTTTAATTATATTATTAGGAATAAGCTTGCAAAAAGTGGAAAGTGAAATAGAAATATTGTTTTTTATTTTCATATCTTCATAAATTTCTTTTTTGTTTTCAATAATGAGTATTTTATTTTAGTTGAGTATTCACTCAACTCTTTTTGTAATTCTTCATAAATCAATCCAGGGGATTTTTTAGTGAATTGGCTAGTTGGAAATGAATTTTTTAATATATGTTTTAAAATATTTTTTATGTTTTCTTTCTTTACTGAATCATTTTCTCCTTTTTTATTTTTTGAATTTAATGATGCTTTTTTAGCATTTTTTATTTTTTTAGAATATGAATACTCATTTTTTGTCATTTTAAATCCACAATCCCAAAGCTTTTTCAGACTGTAGCTTGATGTAACCAATGCTCTTAGGGAAGGAAGGTGCTTGGCAGGGGACTCTGACATCAATTCCTTTAGGTTGTTAAGGAAATCATCTGTTTTAGAATTTTGTATGACAGGTAAGAAGGTACTTTTTCCAAACTCTGTTTTTAATAAGAAATGCTCAACAAAGCTGTTAAGATCACTGCCAGCAGTAAAAAGGAATGCTTGTTTAAGCATAGAGATTCTTTCTCTCTTAGTAGAAGCCCCCAGTGAGAAGAAGGGTGTCATCTGAGGTGCAAACTTGATAGGTTCCATAATGATAGTGGTTGGGTTCCTTGGCTTGGTTCAGGCAGTTCTTGCTTGGAAATAGATGTGCAGTTATCAGAGAGGAGTAAAGGTGTAGATTGTAAAGTAAATTTCTATAAAGTTGATCTGTTTAAATACCATGTTAGCTGAGCTTTTGCACTACAGGCATAAATCCCCAACTGACCCCCAACTGATCTCCTAAATTTATCAATATCACCCCTGAAGTCTGATATCATTGTTTATTTACCCCTTTTTATATTCTGGTTAACTGTTGATATTTCCGCAAATAGTACTTCAATCTCGCTCAAACTAGTATCATTAGAAAGCCCTTAATCTCAGCTTTCGGAATTGTGCTGCAACTTTATATTCCAATACCGATTTAGTATCTTGAAGTGGCTTTGAATGTAAGATTATAAAATTATTATTTGAAATAAAATATGCTAATTAACTCTTAAAGTATGATATTTTAATCAGTAAACTAAATTTAAAGTATAAATCATTATTTAGCTTACTTTTAGTAACCAACTCAAAAACCTTTTTTTAAATAAACTTAAGTTTATTATAACCTTTAACAGTTCTTAAAAAATGAACTTTATATATTTTAAATCTATCAAAACAAAAATATTTTTCTAATCACATATAAATATTTGCTTGTATAATTAAATTTGTGTCTTATTTTTAAAGATACAATGACTAAGATCATTTTCCATTTAGTTCAAATAAATTTTAACCTTTATAAAATTTAATTAAATAAAGCAAGATTTTGATACATTCTTTTTTATGTTTGAATTTTTTATACATATTATCTCTAGCATACAGTATAAAAATATAATTTTATTAAATAGTTGTATAAAGCTATTTTATTAATATTAAATACTTAAATTTTGAAAAGAAAAACTTTTACTCTCTTATAAGTTCTTATTATATATTTTCTATAAAATCTAACTTTAGAATAAATTACTTATGCTAAATGAGATCACTGAAATTTCAATAAAAGTTCAGTTTTAATTTTAGTTTTAGTTTTTTTTTAACTTTTTACTAGATTTTTTTTAAAAAAATCCAAAATTATTTAACTTATTTATTAAATATGCAAAATTCTCCCTTTTTTAAGGGGGAAAAAAAAGTTAAGATTTTAGGCAACAATTTAATTTCCAAAAAAAGCATCATATCAGTTTTTATTGTATTTTTATGTTGCTCTTTTTAGAATGATGTCATTTTGTACTAATCAGCTTTCAAGAAATAATGGTATATGAAATAAGATTGTTACTAGCTTTTAATACAGTTTAATTTAGCTGTAAGTAGAAAATGTTTAATTTAATATAGGTTTTTATATTATAATGATTAAATAAGATTTATTTTGATAAAATTGTTGTAATTATTTAAATTTATTGATAAGAAAATTAAAACAAAATTTTAAAGTTTTAAGTAGCACAGTTAATAGGAAACAGATTAATCTAACAAATAATGACCCATCTGTTTTGTCAAGCCAGTATATGTGAAGAAGAAGAATTCAAGCAATTGAAGCAATCAGCTCTTGCTGCCCCTTCCCAGTCAACAAACCCTGCCTCCCCAACCCCCCATCAAGCCACCTTCCTTCCAACCCTGACTCCCAAACCCCCACCCATTCCCTCCCCACTATCTCTGATGCTGCCCCTCTCACAGGCGCAGATAAAGGCAACGTTCATTCTGCCCATTCCCTCCCCTTCCTGTCCTTTGATTAGCAAATAAATCTTTTCTTTGTGATAACTTATTAAAATAGATATCTCTCTTTCAATTCATAATTAATAATACTTTATTTTTACATTATCATCATTTTCCATAATTAATATAATGTTGTACATTTTACAAATAGCTTAAAATTATGAGCATACATATTTTTCATCATCATTAATAAATTAAAGACAATAAAGGTAAATATTGCATTAGAATATTGCAGTTAGACGTCAACTCTTGATATTTTGATATTATGTGCATAACTCAATGAATTTTGTTTAATAAAATCCATTGTAAACTTGGCCTTTTCATTATAATTTAATGAAATGGATTGTGTTTATATTAGGGCCATTAACGCTTAGTACAAATATTGATACATAGTGCATTTTACAGCCTGTATATTTACCTATTGGTAATAATTTGTAAACGTAGATTAAAGGAATAATAATGTAAGTGTAATAAATTACAGTTTACCATAATGATTGATTTTGCTTAATTTCTTCATATTTACCTAACCTCATCCATCACACAAAGGAAACCCGCCATCCCGACCATATCCAGTTGGGATGGCGGCTTGTTTTCCTATTCCTGAATTGGATTGAAACCAACAATTGGATACTAGTGTAAATACAGAAAATCACAATCCACAGCAAAAATCAGCAATTAATGTCAATAAACAGTAATCTATTAACACATTACATTATTATTACCTTGCAAAACCAACTAAAAAGTTTATAGAATTATACCAATAGGTGAATATACAGGCTGTAAAATGCACTATATATCAATATTTGTACTAAGCGTTAATGGCCCTAATATAAACACAATCCATTTCATTTTAAATTATAATGAAAAAGGCCAAGTTTACAATGGATTTTATTAAACAAAATGCATTGAGTTATGCACATAATTTCTAAGAATCAATAGTTGATGTCTAATTGCAATATTCTAATCCAATATTTACATTTATTGTCTTTAATTTATTAATGATGATGAAAAATATGTATGTGTTAAAGATAGTACTATAAAAACCAGTTTTTTGATGGAATTCAAACAAAATGTCAACAATCTATAACTTGATCAACAAATTAGAAGCACACCTGCAAAAGGTTGTTGAAATAGAAAGAAATATCAGGGAAATAGTGACAGGAAAGCTGGGTAACAAGGGCCAGCCACTAATTCAGTCAAAAGAAGATGCTTTGGATAAATTGGAAAATATTATAGATGAAAAGAACAAAGAAGCATTAATTAATCTACAGGGAACAATTTTATCAAGTCTGAAGTTCAACAACGCGGCCTACAATTTGTGGGAGTTCTGGCAGAGGGCCAAAGAAAACAATAAGATCAAACTAATTGAAGGAACAGAAATTCAAAAGGAAATAAACACCAATGAAGAGGAAACCAACCAAATGGAAACAGATTAAAATGAAACACAAGCAAGAAGCAGAAGCGCTTCAAGAAATACAGAAGCTTTATCAAATGAAAACCATGAAAAAGCACAAGTAGCGAGAAATATAAGAAAAATTAAGCCTAGAAAAATTAATGAAGAGCATCTGACGCTCATGAAGTTTGCCAAAGTGGCACCTGTGGCTGAGGGGGCGACAGGGGAAACAACTAGTAAGTCTTTTTATGTTATACTTATATTTATTTTAGTCATCACCAGGAATGGGAATGAGGTTGCAGAAGTGGCGGCTTATACACCAAGTTGGTTTTACGGGGGTTACCAGTCACTGGTGGCCCCTGTAAAGCAAATAAATAAAAACCAAATAAATAAAATAATTCAACAGAATATGAATAATTTTTTTAATATTGAAGCTCAAGATAGGGAATATTCACCACCTGTGGGGTGCTCGCCATGGATAAGGGAAGCATATGAACTAGGAGCAACTATCAAAATCAAAGAAATGAATGAAATTTGCAGGGATATCAAACTGAACTTTGATGAATACATATACAAAAGCATTCAACAATTCCCCTTCACTAACATCAACAAATATGAAAAGAATTTAATAAAAACTGACTTTCAAATAGGAAATGAATATTTGAAATCTGCAATTTTTAATGAAGTTTTTAAGGCACTATCAAATAAAGTTGGGGATGCAGTCCTCATGAATAATTTTAAACCTTTATTTATTTCATTTGCCAAGGCCTGGGGGGCTGATTCAAGTTGGGCGCCCCCCCCCGGAACCCTCTTCAAGTTCAACCAAACATCCTATATTAATAGATTAGTGCAAACATTCAAAAAGTTATGCATGTTCTTGGAAAAGTATACCTTGCAAAGAATCCACATCGCGGTATACCTGGGAATCCTCCTCCACTGCATATTAAAAACCAACGTCAAAATGTTGGAGGATGTACCTATTCAAATGGACATTTGCCGCGTAGCCCTCAACCAACAGAAGACACCACAGTGATACAGGACAGTTGAGCACGTCCTCTATGAATCATTTGCACTAGCAAGACTATATGAGTACTATGTGCCCCTGAAAAAAACCTACTAGTTGATTTTCTCACTTGCTTGCCTTTTATCAAACAATCAGCAACCACCAGGGTACAGGGCGCCACCCCTCTAGCAATCACGTCCAGGGTTGTCCACCACATACAGAAGAGTATGTGGATCCAATTAGATGCATTAGCTGAAAATTTAATTTCAGGGTATAATTTCCCAGAATAATCACATTCCCTTTGCAATTAGCATCCCCCCAATAAATATTTTCCCCTTGCAAATTAATTTTTTCACTTTTTATATTTTAATACTAAATTTTTTAATACTGAAATATGTACTATCAAAATTTTACCATAAAAATTTTAATATTACATATTTAAATATTAAAAATATTTAGTATCTAAAATTTAATATTAAAATTTTAATAATACATATCACAATATTAAAATTTTTAATATCAAATATTTTGATATTAGAATAAATCATGATTTAATAAAAATAGTTAAATTTCAAATATTTAAACTTTAATATTTAACTTTTACAATTTATAATTATAATTTTTCTTTTAATATTTTAATTTTTATTTTAACTTTTAGTATGTAAATTATAATATTAATATATCTAAATATATTACAAGACATTAGTTAAAGTTGCAACCATGTCAAATATTAAAAATAAGTTAAAAATGTTTTTATTTATTAGCTTGTTGAATACAGGTTTAATTATCACATAGATAAACATCAAGAATTTAATTTATCCGCATCATGCGGCCTGCTCCACTATTGTTCTAAACAAATGATTGTTTAGAACTCAAATTACCTTTCCCTTGTAATGTGATTTGTTAAACATATTTGATATACTTGACCTGCATCCTAAGTACTAATTAGTAAGCAATACATGAAAATCATTGGTGGTTGTGTTGTGTGCCATAGTGGCACTAAATCAATAAGATCAGGTGATGACTTGCAAGGTCCAATTTGTGGCTCAAAAAAAGCTGATGTACTAAAAGGGTTCACAATTATTTAAATAAAATAATTCTATTTCTATCTTTTTTAATTTATTCATTTGTTAGCGCAACAGTCAATATAATATTCAGTGCATTATAATAAAAATATATTCTTCATACCTAGTATAATTAATTTTACTTACCTTTTCTATGTATTCTTAAATGTCTATAATACATTCAAACGTCACATTATTATATATAAATAATAATTTTTGAGTCCTAATAAAAACAAAATAAATAAAAATAAAAACAAATAAAACCCAGAGCGCCCATTTATCTGATTGGCTCAGAGGCCAGGGCTTTAGGGAGGAAGGATTCTGAGTGCTTGTAAAAAGCCGCCACCACATCGGGTGGCATTGCAAATTGGCTGACCTCAAGAATATTGAATAGATCCCCAGTGTCCTGAGGAAGGCCTTGTTTCACCTTATTCTTGATCCAACCAAACACCTCCTCAATTGGATTCAGGAATGGGGAATATGGCGGGAGGAAGAGAAGTCTCATTGGACAATTGGTAAGTTGGTGGCTGGAGGTGTGGTTGTTTTTGTTGATGGGGGAGAATTTGGACACAACCAGATCCACTTTGTGGAGCCTGACATTATCAAGCACAACAACGTTGGTTGTGCCGCTGTAATTTATCCACAGGTACTCCTTGACAGCTTGGAGAAAATTGAGAAAGGTCCTGCTGTTATGAGAGCCTTTAATCATCTGATACTGGTCCAACCTGCCAGGACCAAGAAGCGCGACCATGGAATAGGTCTGGGAACAGACAGCTGCACAATGGGCTACGCCGTCCTTGGACCCCTTCTCAACCCACCCATGCCTAGACCTGAGTGAGGAGGAAAACAACAATTTGTCAATATAGAAGAACTGGACATTCCCAGTCTCCTTTAGTGCCAGATATGTCTCAGCATAAATGAGTCAATCCTCAATGGTCTTTTCACTGTTCCTATTGTACAGAGAAACTCTGAGCACCTTCCACAAGAAGCCCAAATCAACCATTGTTTTGTAGACAAGGGTTTTGGAAACAGAAAGCCTGAACTCTGTGGCAAGCATTGATTGGACAGCAAGTGTGTCCAGGTGGCAATCCTTGGCTACCCACTTCTTGATTGTGTCAATGTGAATAGGCTGAAGGAGTTTGGGCTGTCTTTTTGCCTTGGTGGATTTGGAAATTTGCCTTGTATTGCCATACTTGGTGTTGATGTCGGCAATGTATCTGGCCGTGACACCAAATCAGGACACAATATCCCAAACCAACATTCCCCCGTTCAAGCAGTTGAGGAGAGCTTCACGCTCACTATCCGTCAACTGACGCCGGCCCTTGGCAGGTACCACGGCATCCTGGCTACCAGGCTCAACACAGGGGACGGGGACCTTTGTGTAGAAGGTGGGATCACGCTTGCTTGCAGTGGTGCCGTCAATGGTTGAATACACAATAGGCACAGATGGCTCAACAGTGACTGCCAATGGCTTTTAGGTGGTGTCAAAGATGCAGGGGCAGGAAGTAGCAACTCTTGGATCAAGAGTGCGAGGCCGGGTGACAACTGGGTAAACGGTGGAGGTGTAAGTAACCTCATTATTCCTGGTGACCCTGATGTAGGAGACTTTTGTGGCAGGCCTTGAGAGTGGCTTCTGCCTGGGATTCAAGATGGTAGTTCTGGCTTGGGATGCGGGAGGTGGTTGGCTGGCGCTGACACCTTGGGAGGCCTGTGTATTGGCATGACTCCCCTCGAGTTGGGTTCCGGGTCTGTTCTTGGACCCTCTGGGATTGCCCTGCGGGCTGGTGCAGGAGCGGGTTGGGAATGTGATTGACAGTCCATAAAAATAAAATAAAAATATATATTTTAGATTAAATATGTATTTATTTGGAGTTATTGGTTTAGTTGTGGGTAGTTGTTTTCTCTTGATTTAGCCTTGAATAGTAGCAAAGTTTCTATATCGGTGATTTGTGTGAATAATATTGTATACTTTCCAGGTTTGGATGATTTTAAAGTTTAATCACTTTTTATGTCTAAACATGGTTATCAATATTGAATTTTTCATTTGATTTTAGTTGTGGTGGAGCTTCTTGATTTGGGTTGGTGTTTCCTAGTATGCTTACTGTACATTAAATTTGGGTTCCAGTTCCCGCAATCAATATCTGAGTTTACTAGTGCCATTCAAAAATGATTTGAAATTTGGTTCTTGGATTTGACAATCCCGCAATTTCAAAAAACATAGTAAACTTAATGAAAATGGTTGATGGATTTGAACACTTCAAATCTGATTCCAGTTAATTCATTTTGTCCATTGGAAATATGCAGTTTGACTTGAACTTTGCAAAGTGTCTATGAGTTCCCGCATTTTCAAATATTCAAATAAATACTCAAAAAAATCAATTTAATTAAAAAAAGGCCATCCCACAAAAGTGATTTGAATTTTGGATCAAGGATTTGACAATCCCGCATTTTTATGTTCAGGTTCTGAATTTACAGTAAAGTATGCCACACAACTTTTAAAATCTGGGATACCCATCAACTAACATCCAAACTTTAAGCCATTCATGCAAACCACCAACAAACTCCATGGCAATGCCACGCTTGGAGTAAAAAGTTCAAATACAGAAGGACAGCCAGAAATAAGATTGGCCCAAACTATAAGCTCTAATCTTGCAAAACTAAGGGGACAACCCATCCTCAATAACTATCCCAATGCCTAGAAGTCTACACATGCCGTATAAATGTTTAAGAGGGATCCAGAAAAATATTTTCCTCCCCAAAACAGAACCTGCAGCACCATTGAGGGATACACACTGCACTTTTCTGAGCTACTGAAATACCCAGCAAAACCAAGTTCAGAGCACACAGATCACACAAGAAACAGATCTTCACTAGGCTGGCTTGGATTGTTAATCAATGCTGCATCACCTACAGCTACTCTCTCTCTTGAAAAATCAATTCCCCAAAAATTTGCCCAGCTGCTGAATAGCTGGTGCCACTCCTGCCACACCCCATGCTGTATATGGATCAAACATCTTTAATCCTAAGAGAAATCCTACTTGAACAAGACCCATATCTTCCATGGCATGAATGGACCGCTTGTGGCTCCCAACAGTAATATATAGTCCTCTATCCTCTTATCAAGTAAAACATAATTATCCTCTTAAATTTCCCCCTTTATCTCATTTTATATCCTTCTCAAACCTATGTCCTTGACAGCTGTATCACAGATAGATTATCAATACCTACTCACCTCAAGGAAAAAATTCCCAAGAAAAGGACCTAGCAGACAGTTGTTATGATCCACGCAAGGACCTGCTTTGCCAGTGAGGGCTTAATATCCGCCAAGTAAAGATTGGTTGCCCGAGCAAGGTAAATTCTGGTTGGTTCATTGATCCATCTTGCCTTGGTGGTCATCAGCAGTTCCTGATGTCTTAGGGTATTAGTAAGACATCCTCTTATCAGTACTTTAGAAGGGTAGAAGCTGTCAGGCACCCACGTACTAGGAAGTAATCTTCCCAGGTGATGAATGATGGCAGAGGGATTTATTCTGGTTACCAAGGATCCTACAGGCAAGGACACCATTCCTAGATGGAATAATTCTCCAAACACTCAATATCTGCCCAGCAGCAGGTTGAAATACCCCAAGAAGAAGTATGCCCCAAGTAACACAGGAGGAAGGCAGAAGCCAAAGGACAGAAGACTTGGGGTTGAGGATCTGGGATGTGGATTGATAGTTCTTGGTCTCTTCTCTGAGAGGTGGGTTATGTGATAAAGGTGTAGCAGTATACCATACTCCAGGTATAACCCGGCGCCAAGAACTGTTGAGGAATTGTGCTTCTGGAGAGGTGCTGGAATCTGCGCGCAAACCCATCAAAATGCTGGCCAACACAGCCGGCAGCAAGATTATCCAAAACAACCATTTATACCCAAGAGACTCCATAGGAGGAGTCTTGGGTAATCTCATGGTTCTGGATGTTAAGGATTAAGTCAAGTTTAAAAGAATAAGCAAATGATTCACAGTTGGTTAATGTAGACTTTATTGATTGAACAAGTAGAAGATCAAGAGATATCAACATTATATAGATGGGAACTGAAGGATAGTCTGGAGATAAAATAAAGGAGACAAAATAACTTGAAGATGGAGTTTGGGGAAATTTGGGAGGAACTGGAGATTCTGGGCAGTTTAAAATTAAAACTAGGATTATTTGTGGTGCTGAAGAAAAATAACTGACCTCAGCAATACAAGGAGGCATTGATTTGTGTTTTAAAATTTGTGTCTAGTGAAGGATCAACAGAAGTGCCCAACTATTCCCAAGTTAGAACTGGGGAAGGAGAACAAGAACCAACAACAGAAACAGATGTCAACGGGTCAACAGAAGAAAAAACAAGGTTGAAAACAATTTGGTTGTCATCAGAGCGTTTAAATGGATCTACTGGTTTGATTTTTATAACCTTTGATTGGCTGAAACCCAGCTCAAAATGTAATAATTTGTTCTTTGTGAAACCACTAATTGATCTCTTAGTAAACATAGGGTCCAAGAGCAAAGAAGATCTGGGTTTAAATCTGGTTGACATCAAAGTTGGCTCTGTAACCAACTCTGGAGTAAAAACAACAGGTAATGAAGAACAGTTACTTCCAACTAACCCATTTATTGTAGGAGAGCCAACTAACCCCAAAAGGGGGAGTCTTTCCTCTACTATGACAAAGAATGAATTGTTGTCAGCAATGTCTGAAGGAACATTCCTGACAGAAGCAGTGACCTGAAACGGTTCTACCCAAGGGTATAGGCATCTTTGGATCAGCCAGGATGACAATACCACCAGAGTTCTCCCCTGGGATAGATGAGCTTAGATAGAATCAAGACCCTTATTCCAACTGGGGTGATAATACAGCTGGGTTGCTTTACCTGGGAAGGAGGTAAAGTTTCTCTTTCTATGACTTCAGGGTAGCTTCAAGGAGGGCGTAAGGTTGCTGGGCAAGCATAGTTAGCTTATAACCATTCTTTAGGTGTCTGTTCAGAGATACAGCGTCAGAACTTATGATTCAGAGGTTTAGGAAAGTGAAGTTGGTTACTTTGCGCCTGAAAGCTCAAGATTAACCACTTGGGTGAGTAAAAGCAGCAGTGATACATGTGGTATGCCTGCTTCTGTTGACCTAGATGGAGGCTGCTGAGGATGACTTAGCACTCAGAGCCTAGGCGGATCCCACTGATGGGAACATAAAAACATAGCCTAGGTGAAGTTCACTGATGAGAGTACAATGCTATTCTTAATAGCTATGCTAGCTGCTAGGCTATTGGGTTAGGTTTAAACAGTTTGGGAGGAATGCTGGAGAAGGCGCACCAACATTTCTCCAAAGCAATCTGTGGAGGAAGTAAAAAGCTGAAATCTTTTGCTTTGATTTGGCTACAGTGACAACTTCAAGGAGGTATGTCAAGAAACTTGCAGGTATGAGGTTTTCTTAGCAGTTTCTCATGATAGATGAAGGTATTCTGCTATGAGAACAGGATGCAAAGCTGTTTTGGTAGAGCATCATTTCTTGATTTTAATATAAGGATAAAGATCTGAACAGAAGTTTTATGAAGGTCAAGAAAAAAATCAAACAGTATTCTAATGATTAAATTAGTTGAGGTCTAACACTGGGAAGACTGGTGCTGAAATGGGGAACCAGTTAACGCTTTGGTGCGCAAAGTGTTAACACTTCAAGCGGTTAGACAGTGGACAATTTATTCCCTATCCAGACTGTGGTGGAGCGTCATAAATGATAAAAGTTTGAACGTCACAATCATTGGTTGAGTTGAGAGCATGTTTAATGATGAATATCATCAATTAAAAGCCAAACACTTAGAGTATGATTATGAAAACAGTGAATCAATACTTTAAGCTTCTGGAAAAGTAAGTGTATAAGCTTATTTCATCATAGAATAAATTGAGCACCAATGGTTTAAGCTTTTAAATAAAGCCATCCTGGAGGTAGATATGTTGAAAGCAAAGCGCTGTAAGTAGGAGGCTGACTGGAAAGTTGAAAGATCCTTTGGAAATCTTTTGGTTGTGAGTGGATCTTTGTTGAGTGATTAATATGTATCTTGATGGTTGCATGTCTGGTTGGTTTGGAATAACCTGATGTCTTCTGAAGCATTTGGAAGACCTGTCTGAAAAAGTAGCTGGTCAAAAAAACTTCATAGTGGTAGAAAATCAGAAGGGTTCTAAGAGGATTTTTTCTGTTAATAAAGACTGTATTTTTCAGGATTGACAATCTTTCTCTCTTGAAACCCTGGCCCAAGGGCAGGATTCAAACCCTGATCCTGAATCCCTGTGGACTGCTGGCCCTGAAAACCAAGGGACTGTCTGCCTGTGTTCTCCTGGGGTTGATGTCAGGAATGAAGTATGAAAATAAGATTCTATGAGCCACCAGAACTTCAAACCATTGATTACTCTAATTATCCTATCATTCATCCAAGAAGATCCAGAAAGAGACAAGACAAGATAATTCACAATACAAGGAAAGTATTGAAGAACCATAAGATTTATTGAAGCACCATAAGGAGAATGATGGATAAGGTTTAAGAGAAAGGGAAAGGTAATTTATACTCATCAATTCTTGAATGAGAGGAGTCAAGGATACTACAAGAGGGACATAGAATTTCAAAGGTATATTGGAATATGTAACAGTGGTTCATAAATGGCACCAATAGATTTCTATTGGTCTCAGCTTTCAGGAATGCCTTTAAACGTTGAGATTGGTTCTCTAGGTGCAGATATATGATTTTTTGAGGATCAGCAATTATGCACAAGAAGACAGATAGCTCAAAAGGTATTTGGACTTCAAAAGCACTTGGAAATGGCACAATTGAATTAATTTAATATAAAGGCCTATTTAAAATCAAGTTTGAACATGAGGAAATCAAGTAAATTAATATAAAATGTTGTAAGGAGTCAAAATCCTGACAGTCAAGCCCCTACAAGCTGAAGCCAAGAATGATGGCCCAAATGGTGAAGCAAGCCAAACCAAAGGAATCATTGCACCAAATGAGAGAACAATCAAGGTGCCTAATGGAGGCAAAATTTTTTAACCATTAGCTTCATGAGCTTTAAATCTACACTAGTAGCTAATCAAGAGCCATCCCCAGAAGAAGGCACAAGCCTGTGGCCTGACCCAACTGCCACAACCCTAGAGCAGATAATCAAGTTGCCAATTCAAGATCTTTGACCAATGAAAGAACTCCCGGCCAGGGTGCCATTTTGCTGCCTTTTAACCTGAGCACCCAGATCCCCTGGGCCCACTTTTCCCAATGCCCTGATGAACCTCACATGGAAAATATTAAGTTTGGAGGTGGGGTGCTATATAGACCAAAGAACCCCGCGCTTCAAACTTATTGTCATTTTTGAATAAAGGTTATGTTATTTTGGCTTTCATAGCTGTTGCCTTATTTTATCTTTGCCATCTATCAATTCAGTACAAAATCACCCGGCCCTCCTGCCCTTCTGCCTGCAGATTTCTGTCACCCAGGTGTTCCCTTTGGTCCTGTTCACTTCACAGAGTACCCTCTAAAACCTGAGTATAAGAAATACACCCCAGAAAAGATCCTTGAACTAGATCTCTTGGCCCACATAAAATTAGCAGTTAGATACAACCATCAAGGGCCTTGGATCCTATCATTATCTAAATTGTTTAGAGGCAAGTTTAACTACCTGTCTGCCTATAAACTTGATATGAAACTACCCGTGATCCCCAAGCCAATGCCTACCTCCTCACCCAACCTCCCAACCGACCACTCTAGCAAGCTGTTTGGGATTGTGTATATCACCCTCATAGGGATGATCAACACTATAATCCTGGCTGCCGGCCCGTGGTCCTGGGTGAGGAAGTCCTTCTCCTATCTATTTAAGTTAGCTCCTCTCTTGTGGTAAGCTCTGCCTGCAAAAGACTCGGCCCGTGTAATCCCAGAAAATGACATACCGCCGCCCAAGCTTAGATCCCTGACAGTATTGACCCTTATTATCACTATTTATGAAAGAGAACTTATCTAGTTATAGTGGTTTTAGAGCTAATCAAGAGGATCAGAAAAGGCAGAAATTTAGACTGTCCACTCATAGAAAACTCCTGGTTGAGAAATGAGAAAAGCAGTGGAAATAACCTTGAGACCCAGGATATTGTTGTACTAAAGATCATCATGCAAACGGCCTCCTAGATGATGAAACTGCTTTGGTAGTCCATGCATTGATATGAAATACATTTCCCCCTAGTTATCAATTATCAATGATGATTGAGAGGCATGATGAGCCCTTTTGAATTTTTCAGATAATTCTTTTTTTCCTTCCTATAGAAATAGTATATCTGAGAATGTTACCCTAACCCAGCTGGCCCTGGATTTGACCCAGGATACACCTTAGTGGCCTCCCAGAAGCATAAGCACCACAGTCACATGTTACCCAAGATTATTATTGAGAAACCTCTTTTCACAAGCCACTCATGTAAATGTATGTTTCCTCTTAGGCCTCCACTTTAATTCTCACCAAATGCTTGGAGATCTCTACCAAGTTGTGTTTGGATATTTATCCAAAAGGTTACTGAAATAGCCCAAGAAAAGCCCTCAAATTATTACTTGTGAAATTATTCTGAAGATGCCCCCACCTAACCCATCCAAGAGACATCCCTGGTTAAATATCATGTGGAAGAGCAGCTGAGAGCAGTGGTAAATGAATCCAAGACAGGTTCCTCAATTTTAGTTGAGTCAGTTTTTCCTTTGGTTTTGTCTATTTGGATTTGTCCAGATTCTCCTGCCTCAAGAAATGCATTCATATTCCCTCATACTATTGGTCAATTAGGTTTGACATTCAACCTCCCACACAAATTCCATCCCCTCCCTTTAAATGAATGCAAGAGTTGTAAAAGACCTTGCTTCATCATTCTCTAACCTAATCAAGTTCAAAATTTGTTAGTAATTTTGGTCATTTGGGTTTATCTGTTGCTTTACAGTGTTCAGTTGATTCCTCCCCCTGTTGACCTCCCAGGAATTGTTAGTGGCAACTGTTTGGCTGTTGCTGAACCTGTGGTTTTATTATGGTTGAGAGCAAGGGTTTGTTTCTCGTTGATCTGCTCCCCAATCCTCACATCCCCCTGGTGGCCTATCACGGTGTATAAAACCCTCCCTCCTCTCTCAATAAATCTCACCTTGAACTAATTTCTCTCCATTTCCTTTTGGGTAGCTGCAGCCTACAGCAAAGTTACAAGGATATGCTGGACAAGACTGAGACTTTCAAGTAGTTGCTGATGGTTATAACATATCCTTAGGATGCGCACTCCACATCAAAACAGCAGCATGATACAATCTCACAGTTGCCTATAAGTTTTACAAACTCATCAAAGAAGAGTGTCAATATCTTATACTGGAGCTTTATAACCTGTTGAGATAAACAAAACCAACTCAGACTAAAAATGAAATCAAAGTGGATCCAGATCTATTGTAGTTTAATATAAATTCATTGGTTTTTGGGTTTGTTCTGAGCTGAGTTGGTTTTGTTTTTGGTTGAGTTTGTTTCGCTTACATATGGCTCAATTTTGCTTGTTGTCACAGCTCTGAAAACTATGTATAAGCCTTGGGTAAGAGGATTCAAGATAAAGTGATACATTGTAACCATCTTCACTTGTGTCAAGCTAAAAAGACCACTATGCAGCAGACCTTGCAGCCACAGAACGCCAGCTAACCAAGTATGATGTCTATGCACCTGATGGCCTCCCCACTGCTGTATCACCTGAAGACAAGGTCATCTCTCAGCAGGGTTGGTTCCCCAGCAATCCTCAACTTGACCAAAACATACATGTCTCATTCAGATTGCCAAAGACCAGAAGTCAAGATATTCTGAGCTTATCTGCCAGCTGAGATACCATGCCTAATAGTTTTTCAGATGGGGAGCTAAACTGATTTATCTTCAGGGATAGTGCAGGTGATATGGGACACTGCTCCCCCTGAGGATAAGTTGTAAACTGTATGATCCCTTCATTTAAAATAAAGCCATTATCTAGCCTGACTTTTCTCCCTTCTGTACCACTTCTCCAAACAGCACAGTTACATAACAAGCTCCTTATCAGGATTCAGGAACAATCTTATTTTGGCTCTGCTCTGAGGGTGGATTTATAGAAGACCTGTAATGGGGAAGCTTGTGAGCATTTATTTAAATGCCGAGACAAGGGACAACTGCGGCAGGAAGCTCACTTGCAACATTATCCATATATCTAACTTCCGTCTTATCCCTAGTATAAACGTTTTTTGGATATCTAAAAATATATCAAATCAATTTCAAGCGTTAATGCCATTGAAAGGTATTTTCTGTTTATAAATTAATTGATAGGCAAAATGAACATGGTATTATAGATTGCGAATTAAATTCAAGTTTCCGAATATCCTTGGGAGGGCACTATACTTAGTCATAAATCAGGTGCATGTATTTAAATGCAGTTGGCTATTAAAGTGGACGCTATATTCTAAAACAAATGATCAGAGAAAAGATACTCTAAACTCAGCAAATTGGATGCGATGTTTGCGAGCAACGAGAAGGGCCAATCTTCACTTGGATGGTTAAGTGTATAAATACTCCTGCAAACACATACTCTAATCTATTGCGATAGCCTAGCTCATATATCAAGAAAAGTCTATAAACGACTAAGCATCGCTCGTGATGGCTTCAGGCTTAGATTCTGAAATATCCTCTTCTGGAGCAGGACGTTTGATCCCCTTGGGAGCATCACCTTCAGCTTCTTTGGCCTCAGCTAGTGACTCGCGAGAATTAGGAGGGTGAGCAAAGTATGGAATTCTTCCTCTCAGCCAATCATTAAGGACCATCTTAGCAACTGTTGGAAGATCAGGCTCACCACCCTAGAGGCAACGTAAGCAAAATAGCGTGGTGCGACTTACTTTTAAAAGCTTTCCAGACTTGGATGCCAGCTGGGATAAAAAGTGGGTTGAATCGGTCCAGCTGGCGATCTGGTATGTCTTCTGGAGGTATGACATCTTGACACGCTCCATCAGCTGGTCAATGTGATCTTCGGGGTTCTTGAGATTCTCAATACGAACCTAAGGATTAGATGAGATAAAAAGAATAAACGTACCACGCCCTTCAGAACAATGTCGGTTTCACTGTCTTCAGTCGAAGGGTGAACAATGCCTGGGCAATCAATCATGTAAATGCGCTTCATCAGAGTGATATATTGCCAAACTTTGGTTTCGCCAGGGATGGGTGCTGTGGTACAGACCTTCTTAGCCTTGAGGGCGTTGATGATAGAAGATTTGCCAACATTGGGATATCCCACCATTCCCACGGAGATTTGCTTTTTATCCTTGTGGAGGGTAGAGAATTGACGGAGAAGACTGATCAAGGCTCCCTTGCCGAAACAATGGTTGATACTAGCGTGGAATGCCAAAGTAGGATGCTCTTGGCTGAGATGCTGAACCCATTTTGCCATGGCCCAGGTGGGCACAAGATCACACTTGTTAAGGATAAAGACCAAGTGTTTATGGGGGGCTTCCTTTTTAAGGTATTGCTCGATATTGCGGCAGCGTGTTCCAAGAGGGTCGCGCGAATCAAGAACATGTAGAATGACATCGGAAGAATCAATGACCTGCATCTTTTAGACTCGACACTCGCTTTTCCTTTTACCTTATAGAGTTCATTCCAAATACGCTTAGATTGCCCTTTGGAAAATTTGGAATCACGAACTTCATCAGCCATGTCGCAAACTTGGTTTGCTAGCAACGCAGAATCTTTTTCATCGTGATAATTATCTTTGAAAATAAGTTTAAGCACGACAAGTCAAATACCCAAAGAGTTATCAACAGTGCTGACAAGCTCGTCAACACTAGCAATAGCGAGTTTAGGACGTTTGCGCTGGGCTTTGGGGCCAAAGGTAGTTGAAAACTTTTCTGTCTCAAGCATATGGAAACGAGATAGCTATAGGAAGCTTTAGAGCGGTTCCATAAAACTATCTAATAGAGCTTAAAGAATACCTTAGTAGGTTCAGTCAAGAGACTAAGAGGAAGCTTGCTTTGTCTCATCAAAACTTGGTAAGGGTCGTTCATCTTCTCACCCATCTTTTCTCTAAACTCGTCGAGTTTATTTTGAGCGATAACTCGAGTGTTTCCTGAGGTTCAATCTGATTAATAAAGCTAAAGGATATCAAAAAGCAAAGTATACTCGGGGTAAAATATAATTAAAACCATACCAAACCATTTGCGGTTGGGCGCAATGCGTCCAACAGGTGCCTCAGTATTTTGAAACTGTGCTGCTTTGATGATGTCACCCTTTGCATTGCGGGTAGGGCGACCACCCCTGAGCATATTCAGATACTTTACTTTTTGTTTGTCATGATAAAAGTTTTCTCCCTTGAGCTTAGTGTTGTTAAGTGATTGTCCGCCAGCCTTTCCACCGGCACCAGACTTGGAGGCGACCTTCGCCAGACGATTCTTCTCACGCTTTCCGTTTCCCATTGCTAATTAGACTGGTTTAAGTTTGGTATACTCTGAACTTTCAAGGACTCCTTGGTACTGGGGTTAACTTGAGTTGAAAAGCTGATGCTGAAAATACACTCAATTCTATCCAGCCAAGGCAACTTTCCCACCAAATCGATACAAAAAATTATCCTGATAACTCGAGCCTATGGAGCAAAAGTTTCACCTTTTAATATAAATAACTAAGTGGAAACCATCTTTTAAATCAATTGGTGATTTGGCAATTTCAAAGATCCGAGCCAATAATCAGTTTCTCTATGCTGACCGTTTAAAAAACCTCACAAACCTAATGTCCATGTCGAGTTGTAATGTGTCGCCTATTTTACGATGTAAGCTATCAAAGATCCAATTAAAACATTAAATGTAATTTAAATATCGACTGCTTGGTTCTCAACTATCCTATCGCTCTTGGTTTTATCTTGAACCTGGTATGTATTCCTTGCATCTCAAATTTCCTTGTTGAGTCAAGAAATAGAGTTTAAGTCAGCATTAGCAGGTTTAACTTTTATATATAATAAAATATTTCTTTTATAACTCCCAGGAGCAACCTTTTCATAACTTTCCTAAACAGAACATCATAAAACTAAAAGATAATAGCATGTATATTTTTAATATGTTTGATAATCAAATGTAGCACTTTCAAGTATATACCATGTTGTGTGCTACTTTAGGCTTGGGTAAAGGACATGATAGGGAGATCCTAAGTATAAGATTGGATTTATACTAAGTCTGTAGCTAGTCTTTAGGGATGAATCAAGGATTACTTTAAAGCCCTGAGAGTGCAGAATATACATCAATCTCTAGATATGGTTAGGAAGGGCATGCCAAATCACAAAAAGCACAAGAAAAGACAGCAAGTTGAACATACTGATAAGGAGCGCCTTTTGGGGAAGCTTCAAATATGGAATTAGGAGAGAAGAGAAGTATCTTTTATTGGATAATATTTTAGACTTATATAGATTGGGCTGTGGCAGAGATTTAGTTGGATCGAACCTAGGGGTTGGTCATGTGCAGGATGGGTTCAAGCCACTGGATACTTGGATTGTCATGTGATATTGCTTGGTTACCATTCTTGGTATGTCAAACGGTATATTGGAAGGGCACCAAATTGGGCAATGGCTGGATGTTAAGTAGGTTGGCGGTAGCCAGAATGCTTGTACATCCAGACCCTTGACACCCCCCTTAAGGGGTTACTCTGGTGCATCAGGAGGGGGCTTTGTTTTCACGGCTGCCGCCTGATGCTCCTGGAGCTGTTTACTAGTTGGAACCAGTCTGGTCGAGTGTTCTCCTTTACTAAGGCAGAGACAGGTTCTGTGGTATTTCTTGACAATTGGGGTTTTGGCACCTTGGAATTTTACTAGATAGGTGTTGTGATCTGGTCTGTACTTGATGATTCTTCCTGGTCCCCTGTGTACTGAGTCTAGTTTCTTTCTGTTGCCAGCTAGAACCCAGACAGGGGAGTCAATGGGAAGTGGTTCCTCTGTGGAGGTTACCTTTTGTGTTTTGAGCCTCTTTATTTCTGCTATTTTAGCTTTGAGGCGGATGTGTTGTAGATTTGGTACTTGTTCTACTGTGGGGGGTTTCCCTGGGGGGATCTTTATGTATGGCTGCTTGTTGCGGGTAATTATTTCTGGTTTGTACCTGTAGGTTAGCTCAAACAGTGAATAGCCTGTTCCTTGATTGGTGCGGACCCGGGATACTAGTAATGCATGTTTCACGTATAGTGGCCATGTGTCTTTGGCTTTGCCATCCATTATTTTCTCTAGGGTCCTGATAAGGCTGCCGTTTAGGCGTTCCACTCTGCCGTTGGCCTGTGGCCTGTATGGAGAGGTTGTGGAATGTTTAATGTTTTTGGATTTTAAGTTGTTGTTTACTACGTGACCTGATAACTTGGTTGCTCCATCAGTTATGATGTAGTCTGGAGTGCCGTAGTTGGCTATGATTGCTTTGTTAATGAATTGGTTGATGGTTTCTGCTTTATGGTCCTTTGTTGCCCAGCAGATGGGCCAGCGTGTGGCAAAGTCAATAGCTACAATTAAGAAATGTTGGTTTGTTTTTGTTTCTGGGAAGGGCCCCACTACGTCTAGCCCCCAAACCTTGAATGGTTCAGGGTCTGGTACTGGGTTGACCGTTGGCTGGGGAGCCTTTGTGCTGGTGTATTTCTTGCACACTGTGCACTTTTTCAGAACATCAACTATATCCTGTTTGAGGTTGGGCCACCATACTATCTCTTTTAATGTGAGGTATAGGTTGTTAGCCTTTGTATGTCCTAGTAGGCAGTGATGTCTTAATATGGTGTCAACTCTTTGTGCAAGTGGGATGTACGGGACATGTTTGTTGTTAATGATTTGGTATACAGTGCCATTTGATACATGGAAATACTTTTTGTTCCTTACTAATGTATTGTGGGTCAGTTGATGTGTTGAGGGGTCTTTCCCTTTGGTTTTATACTCAGTGTTGTACAGGTTTGGCCAGTCAGGGTCCAGGTGGTCAGGGTGATCCTCTCTAGGCTGACATAGTCTAGAGAGAGCATCAGCTGTGACCAGCTCTGCCCCCTTTTTGTATTGGATGTCCAAATTAAGCTGCTCCAGCAGGGACATCCATTTGGCTTGTTGCCGTGCAAGTGCGTTCTGAGTTTTGAAATATATTAAGGATTTATGGTCAGTTAGTACTCAGACGTTTAAATGTCCTTCTAAGTAACATCTCCATTTCTTGCATGTGTGATATATTGCTAGCAATTCCTTATTGTGTATTGGGTATCTCTGCTCAGTGTTGGTTAGTTTTCTGCTTTCATAACATACTGGCAGGAAGTCTTGCTGCCCTGGCTGGCAGATGCGCAGGACTGCGCCAATGGCGGTGTCACTGGCATCTGACTCAAGCTTGTAGCACCCGTTGTTATTAGGGTATTGCAAGATTGGTGCTTTAATCAAAGCTTGTTTTAATAATTGGAAATTCTTGTCACATTCTGGTGTCCAGATGAATTTCTTTTTGGCATTACCCTTGGTTAAGTCATTGATTGGTGTGGTTAGTTTTCTGCAGTCTTTGATGTATTTCCTTAGGTAAGCTACCATACCAAGAAAGCATCTAACTTGTTTAACAGAGGTGGGGCGTTGCATGTTATTTATGGCTTTTATTTTGTCTGGATCTGCTTTGATGCCACCGTCAGAGACAATGTGGCCCAAGAACAGGAGTTCCTTTTCCATAAATTGGCACTTACTTGGTTTTGCATAAAGTTTGTGCTTTGCAAGTCAATTGAGTGTCTTGCGGACATGCGTGAGGTGTTCCTCTTTTGTTTTTGAGAATATGATGATATTGTTGAGGTAGCATAATGTATTTGAGAGGCCATTTAGCGCTTGGTTCATCATGGTGACAAACGTTGCAGGAGCGTTGGTCATCCCAAAGTTCATTACCCTACACTCAAAGGATCCAAATTGTGTACAGAACGCAGTCTTTGGTATGTCCTTTTCCTTTACTTCAACTTGGTTGTAACCTGAGGTGAGGTCAATTTTGGAGAAAAATTTGGCTCCTGAGAGTCTTGCAAACAGATCCTCTATAAGTGGAAGAGGGTATTTATTCTTTACTGTGCTTGCATTTAGTGCTCTGTAGTCAGTTACTAGACGCAGAGTGCCTTCCTTTTTCTTTACAAAGAACACTGCTGCCCCCATGGGGATTCAGACAGGCAAATGAATCCTTTTGCTAGATTGTCCTCAATGTGTGTTTTGAGGGTTTGGGTCTCCATGGGAGAGAGTCTGTAGAGGGGTGCAGGTTTAGGCATGGCTTTACATAGGTTGATGCCATGTTTGACCTCCTGTTTGGGGGGTAACTCTGTGAGTTCTTCTTTGAATACATGGGTGTATTCATTTAGGAGTGCCGCAAGTTCTGGGCATTGGATCTTGGTTGTTTGCATGTTATTGAATTCAGTGTACCTCATTATGTGGAGGGTACTATCTTTGGTTAGATGTTCTGAGTCATCTTGGTTTATGACCTGGACAAATACTGTGTCTCTTAGAATGAGGTCATTGGGTTCTTTGAGGATGTTAAAATTGACTCTGTTGCGTTTGATGGTCATGGTTTTTGTTTTCCAACATACGCTGGGGTTCACTTGGGTGAACCAGTCCATGCCTGCTACAATGTTGTAGTTTATGTTGTTCATGACAAGTCCTTTGATGGACGTTTGTATGCCTTGGAGGTCAATTCTGAAGGGAGTTGTTTTGCCTTTGAGTAGAACCTTTGATTTATCTGCCATTCTGGCGTATTTGAAGTTGGATTTGACAACTGGTATTTTGTACTTGGTTACAAATGGTTTGCTAACCATAGTGTGTTGTGCACCAGAGTCAAATAAAATTTTATGTGTATGTGATTTTTAAGTGCATGGGTAGACAAGAAGTTGTGAGCAATCTTTAATTTTTACGTTCATAAAAATGGAGGATTGCGGGACACGTGGGATGCAAGCAGCAAAGTTTGTGCCTTGGTACAGTTTCTTGTCAAGTTGGGGGGAGACAGGGGCACTTAAGCCTGTTCCCCCTCCTCTTTTCCCTGTTCCTCTGTTTTGAGACCTTTGAGGTCAGAGAATGTGGGGTCAGATTCATAGCGGGTTGCTATTTCAGCATTGTTTACTTTGGCGGTGTCCTCTTTCTTGGGACAGGAGCGGTTTGCGCTTTGGCTGCGATTGCCATTGTTGCAATTGGAGTTGCCGTTGCTATGATTGGTGTTTTGGCGTTTATTGCCATTGGAGTTTTCTCTGCCATTGCCGTTTGAGGAGCAATTGCCGTTGCGTGCAGCATATTCCATGTTTGCGCGTTTTTCCGCGTGCTTGGCTTCTGCAATGAGCGCAGGCATGGAGGTGTTGGCCTCTGGGCAGATGAGGGCAGCAACAGAGGGTTTCATTCTGTTGATGAATGATGCTCTGGTATGTACGTTATCAGCTTGTGCTGGGTTTTGGATTTTGCAGTGTATTTCCTCAAATTCATTGGCGTAAGCTGTGATAGTGGTCTTCTGAGGAAGATCACTGAGCTGTATTGCAATGTCTTGGAGGGATTTGGTGACACGGAAATTGTGTGTGATGTCTGCTTTGAACTCTTCCCAGTTGTCAAGCTGGTTGTCAGTTTGTGAGCCAACCCAGGTGGCAAACCAGTTAGCTGCGGCCTTGTACAGGCGCTTGCTGGCTTCCTGGACCCATTTCTCATGGGGGATGCGGCTGGCGCAGAGTTTAGCGGCTGAGTGGTCTAGCCAGTTGATGATGTTTTCTTTGTTTTTACCAAAGAACTTGTCAATACCAATGTATTTGGTGTTGGTAACTTCACCTGTGATAGGTGGTTGTGCGTTTGTTTGTGGTTGAAGAGAGCAACTGTATTGAATTATCTTGGCGCATGCTTTGGGCATGACCAGACCTTCAAATACAGTGCATCCACTAGGTATATCTTTGTCAATGTTGTGGGCGCGGAAGTACGTTTTCCAGGTCTCCTGGGATGTGGCCTGGTTGAGTACGTGAGCAAAGGTGGGCGGGTTTTGGTCAGTCATTTTCTCTTTCATGGGTGTGGTCAAAAAACTGTAGCTGCTACCAGTGATAAGGAGCGCCTTTTGGGGAAGCTTCAAATATGGAATTAGGAGAGAAGAGAAGTATCTTTTATTGGATAATATTTTAGACTTATATAGATTGGGCTGTGGCAGAGATTTAGTTGGATCGAACCTAGGGGTTGGTCATGTGCAGGATGGGTTTAAGCCACTGGATACTTGGATTGTCATGTGATATTGCTTGGTTACCATTCTTGGTATGTCAAACAGTATATTGGAAGGGCACCAAATTGGGCAATGGCTGGATGTTAAGTAGGTTGGCGGTAGCCAGAATGCCTGTACATCCAGACCCTTGACAATATTTTTATTGAGAGATTAAAATTGCAATATTTATGATACTTTGGAGAACCACAAACATTAGATACATCAGTTTCACTGCCTGTGGAGAGACAAGGTATTACCAGTTCAAAACAAATGCCAAATGGTTCCACTCAAAGACTGATTATACCCAACAGAAGTTCCATATATCTAGGCCAAATCACAAAATAGTCAACCACACAACAAAATTAAAATTAAATACACAATCCTAAGAATGAGACAGCCAACAAAATAACCTAATATTCAAAACAAAATTGAACATGGCACACTCTGAAGCAATCTACATCAACTGATATATTGATCAGATGACAAACATGGTACAATCAAAGAACAAAATAGAGTCTGTCAGGATACTAACCTAACTGAGTCAGATCTTCAGATGTAGGAATAGGGCCCACCTGTAAAGTTATGCCTCCCCCTTGGGCCTCTACTTCAATCCTCACCAAATGCTTGGTGATCTCTGCCAAATTATGTCTGGATATTTATCCAAAGATTTATTGAAACTCCCAATAAAGATCCTCATACTATTACTTGCAGAGTTAGTTTGAAGATCTCCCCACTTAACCTATTCAAGAGATACCTCTGGTTAAATATCATATGCAAGAGTAGCTGAGAGCAGTGGTAAATGCATCCAAGACAGGTTCTTTAATTTTAGTTGAGTCCGTTTTTCCTTTGAATTTGCCCATATTCTCCTGCCTCAAGAAATATCTTCATATTCCCTCATATCTTTGATCAATTAGGTTTGACATTCAACCTCCCACCCAAATTCCATCCCCTCTCTTTAAATGAATGCAAGAGTTGTAAAAGACCTTGCTTCATCATTCTCTAACCTAATAAAGTTTGAAATCTGTTAGTAATTTTGGCCATTTGATTTTATCTGTTGCTTTACAGTGTTCAGTTGATTCCTTCCCCCTGTGACCTCCCAGGAATTAATATTGGCAACCATTTGATTTGTTCTGAACCCATGATTTTATTATGATCAATAGCAAGGTTTTATTTCCTATTAACCTGCCCCCAATTCTCATACCACCAGAGAATTAATGCTAACTTGAATACAACCCAGAGGGAACACCCTACCCAGGACCAGATACCAGCAGCAGGGATCATAGTACTGTAGGTTCTGAACCTGTTGGCAAAAATGCGGGATTTTCAAATCCTTTTACCTAAATTTTCTACCTTAATGGAGTAATTTTTATTACAGATCAGATCAATTTTTATAGAACAAGATGAAAACTATTCCAGTAAGTTGGAGAATTCAGGCTGAGGAATTTGACAATCCCTCATTTTTTTAACTGGTTCAGAACCTACAGTACCAATCATCCCTGAAAGAGTGATGTACATGATGCCAAACAGCTTGCTTAAGTTATCATCTGAGATGTCATGAGTGGCTGGATAGCTGAGCTTTTGTGCCGCAGGGGGATTCATGGGGGCTCAATATACCAGGAGATAATTATAATTATCTCTAAACAACCTGGGTTCAATATTAAACCTGAGGCCTTCACAGTTGATTCTTGTGTGCTCTCTGGTATGAACCAGGGGTTCAGATAGTAGGATATTTTCTAGCATAAAGCCCTTGTAAGCTAGCTCAATGGTGTACTCTGTGAAATGAACTGGTCTAAATAGAGAACCAGGGGAGACTGGAAACTTCAGGTGGAATGGCTGACAGGCAGAAGATAGGATGGTTGGTTGGTTCATAAGGGAAATTATTTAAATGGTAGAGTACAAGAATAAAATATAATAAAAGCTGGGAGAACCAATGGCCCATAAAACTTTTAACTCATAATGGCAATAAAGCTTGATGTGGGGGCTGGGGATCATATGCTTTACTATCACCAGGCTTCATCTTTAGAGATCAGAAATTGAGGGCTCAGATATCTGAGGGTTGGGCAGGAAGGCTGTCCTGAGACTGGGGCAGCAAATGGCACTAGGGCAGGAAAGCCACTCATTGATTGGATCAATGAAATGGGTAATGTGATCTTTTTGTTTTCAAGTGTTATTTTTGGGGCCATTTGGTAACTAGTATTTCTCTCAGTTGAGTGCAGGAAACAGTTTTATGTGTTGATCTCATTAGATGCCTGATATGAGGACACTAATGAATGATTGATTGTTAAAGATGCCACATCAGCATAAGAGTGATGGCTTTTTTAATACCAGTGGTGTCTTCTGCCAGGTTAATGTAAAAAATTTCATCAGAAGGATAAATTTTAGATCAATTGTAAGAGAAATTGAGCCCCAGAAATATAGGTGGCTGGGCACCTGGCCCTTGGGACTGGCAGCCTGTGTGCCAACCAGGGTTTGATCCCTTCCGGTGCCTTGGTTCACAGGGGGGGATTATCATTCATGACAGAGCCAGTCACAGAGGCACTATTTTCAAAAATCAAACAACTCAGTCTCTGAAAATCTTGATTGTTATTGAGACTCAAAATAGAAATAGGTCCTTCCAAGGCTGGAGCCATCAAAATCTATTCAGAAAGCTATAGCCTTATTTTTTATTTCTGTGCTTATAAATATGGCTGCTTAGATACAAGATTGTGTCTCAATTAAGAGCACAAACTTTAAGTAAAATTAATGTCCCAGCAATATTTTATTCCCTAGCTTTTAATAGAATTTTACTAATTTTTATTTTAAAATTATCTATACAGGTGACAAGGACTTTGATGTTGTAGAGGAGCAGTACTACAAGCAACTGCAATCCCAAGTAGTTGACCAAATAAGTGCAGCTACTATGGGCCCCATTTAGACCCAGCAGCTCAAATTAAGTTGGGAGGGTGATAAGATGTATGTTTTCCTGGCTTGTCTTTGGGTTTGGGTTTTGACAACCTATGTGAAGTACCCCAAGACAAGGCCTAACTTTAGCCTGTGCCACATGTAAAAATCTAAGCAACTGTGCCTCACTCTACCTTAATTTCATAACTCTGGGAAAATTCAGGTCAATTAATTCAAACAGAACCCAGTCCAGGTGCAAGTATGGCAAATATGCCTCCCAAGGAACAACTTATAACCAAAAAAATTATAGAGGTGATAATGAATCTTGATCAAAGCAAAATGACTTTTGAATAAGTTTTCACATATTTACAATTCACTGAGGAGGTATTAAGATGAGAATTTTGGGCTGTTATGAAGAGGGACAATATGAGGATTGCAAAAAATCATAAGAAAAAGCCTGATTTCCAGCTCTAGGATGCATATCATATCATTATTGGCCTCCTCCAAAAATACACATACCTTCAAATGAAAAATACAGGACTTCTACTTGGGTGTCATGGAATCTTTGCTGCCATCCATACTGCACAGCTCTGGATTCAAAGACTTGTTACTATTATTCTGGTTTTAACAAATCATGCAGGTGACAAGTGAAATAATGACAGATTTGTCTCATACCCTAGAAATCTGTGCCACAATTATCCAATGATTATCTAATATATCAGATGATTTCAATTAAAATCTTATTAGAAATGGCACTTTCTCTTCAGGATTACAGGATAACAGGAAAAAAGAATACTCCAGAGGGTAAAAAGAAACAGAAACAGGGCACATTTATTTGTGAATTTCTAGTAGTTTTACCAAGGGGACAACTTCCTACATAACTTTATCTAACTACATCAATATATACTCATATAGAGGATTTCTATTAGACTTACTCAATATATGAAGCTTGTCTAATTCAAAATTATGTATATCCATGAGAAATTAGATGAAATATGGAGAAAAGGCTTTAGAGAAGATTCAAGGAGACAGGCATGAATTGTCAAATTTTCCTTCCAGTCATGAAGATATACACTTAAATAATATTTTGTTTTACAACATCAGGGATAAAATCAGATATTGTGACCCCAAAAAATTTAATCATATGCTTCTTCCTACCCACAACCATGATGAGATATTCACACGCCAGAAAAATGACAATGTGTTCACCAAGATAGCCCTTCATGCTCATGATAATAGCCAATCATCTAAGGATACCCAGCTGCTCCCTTGTAAATTCCCAGTATATCAACCAATCAAAGTGATTTCTGAGCAAAAGTACAATGCCATGAACCATCAATTTCTTTAAGAAAGTCAAGACATTAAATTGTCTCTAGTTTTTTATGATGCCACAGCTCTCACCTAACTCATCCAGACAATACTGTAAATTCAGAACCTAAACGTAAAAGTGCAGGATTGTCATACCCTTGGTTCAAATTTCAAATCACTTTTGCGGGCAACTCAGCTGAGTGAAAATTAAAATATTTAATAAAATCAATCATTTAATTTGACTTTTTTGATTTAAATTGGCAAATTTCAAATCCCTTGAGCAGATAACTCAACTAACAAAAGACAAAACACAGCAAACAAATGTGGGATACATGAATCAGAAATGTGGGACTCTAATGTACAATTTTAGATTTCCTGTATTTCAAAAAAATCATAGACAACGTGTAAAAATTAACAAATCTGAAATTGCGGGATTTTCAAATCCAAGAACCAAGTTTCAGATCATAATTGCGGTGAATTTGAAATAAATATAATTTATGAGTATCTCAAAAAGAATGCTAAAGGATCTAGAGTGGATTTGGGCTGATTCTTTTAGGAATCACAAGCATTCCCAAAAACCACCCTATTTCATTTTAGGACAGCTAAAATTTAGATGCTTGATTACAGTAGATTTCATAAACTGTTAATAAGAAAATAGAATTATAAATTACAATCTATCTTATCATGTTGCCTTTTCCTTGATGTGTTGATAGTTCATTTGCTGTTGATAATGTGCTTGTGTTTAATTGGATAGTTTCACCTCCAGTTGCCTTGGCAATAGGAAATCAAGTCACCTTTGCGACCACAGCTGGTCTCAGGGAGGCGACTTGATTTCCTATTGCCAAGGCAACTGGAGGTGAAACTGTCCAATTAAATGAAAGCACATTATCAACAGCAAATGAACTATCAACACATCAAGGAAAAGGCAACATGATAAGATAGATTGTAATTTATAATTCTATTTTATTATTAACGGTTTATGAAATCTACTGTAATCAAACAACCTTAATAGCAATCCATTAACACATAGTGTAGTAATCTGGTGATGTTTCACTTTTAAGTTTTTTCTTTCCCACCTCTCCTTCTTCCTTGAAAAGATTTTTGTTTGGCCCCTAGCTACGCCAGGGGCCAAAAAACTTTTAAAAAATTTCTGCGTCATCAGGAGGGTAGCTCATACTGTAGATTCAGAACCTAAAGGTAAAAATGCGGGATTGTCAAATTTTTTATGTAAACTCACCAACTTACTGGAATATTTTTCATCCTTTTATATAAAAAGTAAGTTGTTCTAAGATGAAAATTACTCCATTAAGTTGGTGAGTTCATGCAAAAGAATTTAATAATCCCCTATTTTTATCTTTAGGTTCTGAATTTACAGTATATAATTATATGGTTTTGTGGTTGCTATATCAGTGATTTAGAGTGCAGAATATTGCATCATTTACAGAATAGACAATTTTACATTTCACTTAATTTCATGTCTAAACATGGTTGTTGAGATTGGATTTTTCATTTGATTTTATCCAGAGTGGAGCTTCTTGACTTGGGTTGATTTGTCCTAGTTTCTTACTGTACATTCAATTTGGATTCCAGTTCCTGCAATTAATATCTGAGTTTACTAGTGGCATTCAAAAGTGATTTGAAATTTGGTTCATGGGTTTACAATCCTGCAATTCCAAAAAACATAGTAAACTTAATGAAAATGGTTGATGGATTTGAACAATTCAAATCTGATTCCAGTTAATCCATTTTGTCCATTGGAAATATGCAGTTCAACTTGGACTTTGCAAAGCGTCTATGAGTTCCTGAATTTTCAAATATTCAAATAAATACTCAAAGAATTCAATTTAATTAAAAAAGGCCATCCCGCAAAAGTGATTCAAAGTCCAGACCAAGGATTTGACAATCCCACATTTTTATGTCCAGGTTCTGAATTTACAGTACAATGTAAATTACTTTAATTTTTTAGTATTTTTAACTTTACAATATATTAAAGACAGGTAAATTTTAATACTTATTGATTTTAATAAAGGTATTTGTTTAATACAGTAGTTTTAAAAGCTTGGCAACAACCAAAAATACCTCAGATTTAAAAAAATGATTTCAGATTTGAACAAAATCCAACTATCAGGTTAAAATATAAACTCTGTTAACAGGGATTTTTGGCATTAATGGGCAAAATGGGTCAACACAGCAAAGAAATGCTCACACGCCAAGCAAGACTATTCAAAATACTATCCAAAATACATTGATTCACAAACAAAATGGTGTGAGTTGACTTTTTGGTGTACACATGTTTACTATGTAAATCAATGACAAAATACACCCAAGAGCAGTGAGTCAAAACTCAAACCAAAACCAAAACACAATAGCAACTCACTATATAAACAAAATCACTCAAATGTTGTGAAATGGATTATAATCAAGAATGATACCAAGGTATCTAAAATAAGACACACAATCCAAGGCATAAATTTTAAAAATATTGTGTTGGGTGTTTAAATATGTGTAAAATCTGGGAAAATGGGTGGAAATTATTTCAGGTATTCTAAAATGGGTGTTGTAAAACCAAAAACAACTAATTAAGAAATAAAAAATCTATAATTGGGATATTAGGTGGGTAAACTCTACTTAAATATCCATATTCAGATAAAAGGCAAAAATTAAAAGCTAGTGTATAACTTTATTAGGTTTGATTTATTATTTTATTAAATTTCAAAATGAAAGATACACAACAACAGAGTGACAATGCACCTGTTGTGTACCACAGTTGTGGTTGCCCACATGGGTCAAAGAACAGAGTTAGTGCAACCCAAGTGCCTACTCAGGAAGGAGATGGGAGAGGAGAGTTCAATAGTGACACTGCACTGACACAGCCAGTTCAAGAAGCACAAGCTGCTAGGGTGCAGAGCATCAACCCTTGGGTCCCCAAGCTGACCTGGAAGCTCACTAAGGTTACCATAACCAAAACAGTCAGGAACAAAGAGATTGAACTTACCTCCTATGTGTTTGACGCTGTGTACTGCCAAGAGCTGGTCCCAGAAGCCATGATGGAGAAGGTGAAGCCTGTGCTTGACACCACTTATGAGCCTTATGTCAGCAATGGCAACCAAGAAGACAAAAACAAGCCTGGGTTCTATAGAGCCACAGAGGGGTAGTTAGTGTTAAAGAAAGTTGCTGTGTTCTACACCAAGGTACCCATGCCTTGCAAGCCTGTCACCCATCAGGATCCTGGCTTGTCTGAACCCACAAAGCCCACTCAGAAGTGCATTCCTGATATAAAGTGCATCATCTTTCTCAGGCTAATGCAGGAATCTAGTGACTACAAGGTGGTTGTGGCCCTTGTTGGAGTAGATCCCAAGTACATCTCCAAGACATTCAACACCTTCATTGAGACTAGCCAAGTCCTTGCCGTGGAGAAATTCTTGCACATTTTCACTATTATCACCAAGGAGCACAAATGGGCAATCCACCAGTGGATAACCCAGGATTGTCATCTTGAACTGGCAAATATACAGGCCATGATCAAATCTAGTTTTAGGGTTGAGGCCTCAATTTCCTTTTACTACCATCTGGTGAAGGGAATGCACTTTTCCTGGAAAAAGCTTGGGTTATCCCTGTACAATTGAAATAGCCCAACCAATGATGAGACCTGGAAAAAATACACTGAGGCCTATACTGCCCTCAAAAACAAAGAGATGGTGAAATTATACTATATTGACAAATTTTCATTTGCCTTGTCTATGTGCAATGTATATAGGTATATCCCAAAAGGCTCCAATGGCAGGATAGCTTGGCGTGCTGCAGTCCACGCCACAGCCTATTCAATGATGGCTCTTCTTGATCCAAAAGGGATTGATATGTATCAAATGATCTTGGGATCTCACAACATCAGGACATTTCTTAGATTTTTCTAATTGATTTGGGACCACATCCAAGTCACTAGTTTGGGCTTCATCAATGTTATTGTATTGGATCATATTGGACTCTATAAGGTGGCAGAATTCTTGAGGAATTTTCAACAATTGAGACAGGCATAGCAGTTGGTCCACAACAATTGACCACACAAGTATGCACCTATTATTTCTCTCTGTGTATTT
Source organism: Entomophthora muscae (assembly GCA_014839935.2). NCBI lineage: Eukaryota > Fungi > Entomophthoromycota > Entomophthoromycetes > Entomophthorales > Entomophthoraceae > Entomophthora > Entomophthora muscae. The sequence continues at coordinate 75,581 of QTSX02003668.1, forward strand.
CCCATTCCTAAAACCAATCAAAGATGTCTTTGGGCGGCTCAATCAAGTTGTTAAGAGGGGGGCCCAACTGGGCCTGAGGCCTTATTTGATTTGCTGTAGGTTGGTACACATAAACTTCCAGCTGATACTGTGGCCAAGTTCTATGCCCCCTATGATTTGTTCATCCACATGTGACTTGATAATCAGTATCAGAAATCTGCGTACTGTGGTATTTTATCATCCATCAGATGATATCCTAAGTCTTCTAACATTAGGAAAGTATAGAGAACCTGTGACTTTGGCATAATCTGCGGTCTGGAATACTTTGTTTTCTGCAGAAGTAGCAAGTCTGACTGGGCCCAAAGCCCAAAGGGTTTGAGACGGTTCTTCCTACTTCTGGATACAGTTCATGTGTTGTCTCTATATTTTAATACAGATAATTATACTGTATGACAACAGTATCATCTTTTGCTCTGCTAATAAACCTGAGAGAGGATCATATTAAGGAAATAGGACTTGGATCAATTGTCAACTCAATACGGAATCATCAGTCTTTTATTCTAATGGACTGGCTTTAAGGCGGCCTGCCTGCCCACATTTTATACGAGTTAGCTCACAACACTAGGAAGAGACTGAAGTAGCATTAGGTCAACACGGCAGGAGGCCCGGCCTTTTCAGGGTGGATTTTGTGGAAGCTCGTTTGACAACTTCATTGGCTTACTGTGTTTGTTCTAGACACGCCGCACAGCTGAATCTCTTTTCAGCTGCCTACCTGGGCCACTATCCAGGGCTAGCTAGCCAACAGTTGGCTACTAGTTTACAAGATGATTGTTGCATTAATCAGAGCTACTCTAATAAAATAGGCTCAGGGTCTTTTATCTTAGAGTGTTTGGCCCAGTGGCCCAGTCCATGTTGGACTCTGCTAGACATAATGCAGATGTCAGTTCTTATGACAGCCCTCTTACTCTAGGATACAATTTAAGTTTATAATAGTAATTATTGTGAAGTGTATATTGAGGTGCTTGATGAAAGGAACTAATTAATGAGCAGTATTGCATGTTCCATTCATTAATTGTAATGCATGGGTTTGTTAATGCCAGGATATGATTTGATCACTGATCCCACAACCTGCGGCCCGCATTATTTTGTTGAAACCCTTCCTAAGAGCAATTAACTGCTGGCCTGTGTTATTTTTTTAAAACTGTTAATTAGTCAATACCCAGAAATCCTGACAATCAGCAAATCAATTAAAAGGCTTATCTATTCCAAATATTATTATTATTCTTTATTTTTTATTTAACACATTTATCCTTTATTTATTATGTTTAAATCTATAGATGTTCATTTTATATTTAGAAGTTGCCAAGTCTGCAATCAAATAAAGCGGCATCATTAATACAGAGATTTAATTTTTGTATTGTAGGATAAATTATTTTATTATATTATGTGGTGGATATCTCAAACACTTATTATAAAATTATAATGATTATATGGATATATCACTGCCAGCAAATAAATAAAAAAAGACAATTAAAACAGTAAATGTAAAGCGCTTAAGTTATATGTTGATTTTTATTAACAAATAGTACTATAGCTATATAAATACCTTCTTAAATATTTTTTTATTAATAGCTTGCTATGATAAAAAAAGCTCTTTAAAATTAACTATAATAAAAATTAACAATTAAAATTATAATATATATATCAAAGGGGGTTTATTTAATTGCGCCTATAATGGGTTCTTCTGTATGCAACCACCTGGAAATGGAGGTGGTACACAACCTTCACCACCACCCTTTATATGGTGGATAAACCACTATTAAAAATATTCTCTGCAGCTTGAAAAATGGGTGAATAATGAGGTGGGAGTAAAGCAGCAGCTTTTCTGGTGGGGCTGCAAACATGTAGATACCAGCCAGGACCAGGGTGTTCTGTATTATATGGTCAACCAAGTTATATCCCTGGACAACCTTCTTGCTGTCCAGGAAGAGCCTGGCCTTGTCAATCCCAAGTAACACCCCATCCTGGTCCTCAACAGTGACTCCCATCCCAAAGTAGAATAAAAAACAAAGGTAAACCATTAGATGGAGCCTTTGCCTAACAAAGCCTCCATAAACTCACACAGTTTGTTGTATACTGCGCTAATATTTTCTAATGTTTGGTTTTTCCAAAGGTTGTCTCCATGGTTGCTGAAACCCATGTCTTGTCCCCACTCCAGGACAGCCCAAAGTCTTCCAGGAGGATTTTGGTCTTCTTGATGGCTGTTGTGTTTGCAACAGCCAATTTAGATCCATTTTCCCCAAAGTTTACAAGAAGGTACATAATTTTGTTCTCAATTGGGAAGAAAAATGAGCTCCCCCATGTGCTCAGCCCATCTCTGGTATCTTTTTGAATGAGATTATCACCAGGACATACCAAACAAGCTCAATAGAGTTTACACAGTTAACTTCATTGAGGACCACCAGGTCCAGGCAGATTGTTTGGGCATTCTTTTAGGCTACAATTGCCCACTTGGATGTCACATTGGTATGAGTTAGCTCCACAAGCGCATCCTGCAATATTGGGAAGCTACTGTGTATGCAACCCTCCAGCTTGCGCACAACAGGATGCAACAGGGCCAGACTCTTGGTCACATGACTGGAAAAGTTGGTGTATAATGTTGTGGGGACTTACAGAACCAGGACTTTTTGAAAAATGTCATCAATAATTTCTATAAAAAATAGGTAAGAAATTATGGATTTTATATTAATATTTTTTTATCTTACCTCCATCACATGCTTTTTTGCCAGCTACTTCTGCTGGACAGGCTATCTTTGGTTCAATCATCTATGCTGACATATTGGCTTTCTCTTTTTGGGCCCTCTTGACAAGTTTGAGATGTTCATACATCTCTGGGTTGTCAGCCCAGACAGACGGTGCAAAAAGAATATATGCCTTGAACTACAGGCCCTCTACAACAGTCTTCTGGACGTCAAGAAGGCGCTTGATGATTGTCTCAAATGTTTCTGGCATCTTGGTCATCAAGGCCTTGGCCAACACTTTCTTGATCTTTTCCCCTTTCATCAAAGTGGACTTCACCTTTGCCTTTATTTTTTATATATCCTTGATCTCTGAAATTGCAGAGTTGAGGTCTTTGAGTAACTTTTTTAAATCTCTCATTGATTTTCTTACTAATCTTTGCATATGTTTTTATAAATTTTACCCAAATAAACTATCTGATATTCTGATCTTATTGCCTCTTTGTTTATCCTTGTTTTCCTATTTACTTACAATATTCCATCTTTTTACACATTGTTTATATTTTCTAGATAATCCCAATGTGTGTTGTTTTCTTTGTGTTTTTCCATGCTTCCATAATTACCTTATATTTTTAACTCTTTAAACAGCCCCTATGTAATAATTAACAACAATTTGGTGATCAGCTAGATTTAATTTAGAAAATTATATATTTATTATGTTTAGAAAAGTTGTTACTGATCTGAATTCAAGACCTTAATGATAAACTTTAAGCCAATCAGGGGCCGTGTGAGAAAGTGATTGTTGTGATATTAAGGTTCATTAAATAATTCTTTGATGCATGTGTGCTAATTAATCTGATTATCTGGTTGTTTTTCCATTGTGTGTCATTGTTGCTGTAGAAAAATTTTTGTGGACTAGTGCTCAATCAGCTGCCGGGTTATCACTAGTCCACAAACAAATTGCCACAGTGACAATGACACACAATGGCAAAACAACCAGACAATCTGATCAATTAGCACGCATACATCAAAGAATTATTTAATGACCCTTTATATCACAACAATCACTTTCTCCACACACCCTGACTGGCTTAAAGTTTATCATTAAGGTCTTGAATTCAGATCAGTAACAACTTTTCTAAACATAATAAATATATAATTTTCTAAATTAAATCTAGCTGATCACCAAATTGTTGTTATTTTTTCATATAAGGCTGTTTAAAGAGTTAAAAATAACTGTATTTTGGATCTAGATACACAGCATAGTAAACATATGATATTTCATATAAACAAGCTAAACATATAGGAAACAACAAAATGAAAAGAGAGAAAATCAAACAATTGAAAGTCTGGATACTAAATTATATAAATTTAAAAATTTGGTGGCAAGGAGTTTATTTGGGATGGAAAAAGAAAGGCCTATTAGGCAGAATAGCACAGGAAAGAAGGTTTAGAGGTGGTGCTGGCCTGGGAGGTCTGGAACTGGATAGATGGGGCTGACAGGTTGGAGTTGGTGGTGGCAGGGGAAAACTGGGTGTGTCGTGTTCTGAGGCGCAGCACAGACATACAACGGGAAATCCTAACCTTAGGATTAGATTTGTACTAAGTCTTGGTTAGATGACAGGGAAGGCTATGTGTTTACCTTGCGGCCCTGGAAGAATAATCTCTACTAGTTGTGGCTAGAGAGAGGCGCAGAAGTACAGAAGACACAAAGACAAAAATGTGAATAGAACTTAGATTTTATTGGTTAATACAAAATGGAATATATAGTGGTTAGGAATACCACAAAACACTGCCAGGATGGTAGGATTACTTGCCACCAGCATGAGTGGGGCAAGTGAGTTGCGCAGGATCAAGAAACCAAACAATTGTACTTCCTAATTCAGTCACCAACTCATTTTGAGAGACAAAAGCAAAAGCAAAAGATTTGTCTTCAAAATGGCCCACCAAAGGCAAAATCAAAACATGGTGAATAGTGGTATTCACGACATTGCCCTCCCCTAGATTGGCCTTAGGGGGGTAGTATTTACAAAGGAACTTTGCGTGCACTTGAGCAAAAGGACGGCCACTGGAGAGGAGCTTTACAGTTCATTTGGACTCTCTTTTAAAGGTCACTTCTAAAGGGCCAATCCACAGAGAGTCCAACTTATGTGTCTGACCACCTACTCTGTGTTGATAGTAAAGTACATGGTCACTAACATCAAATTCAGGCAGGGGGGAGCATCCATCATTATTGGGAGAAAGCTCAAGCATCTTAGTATTGTATGCAGAAGCGTAGGCAGTGGCCTGTATATCAATTATGTGGTTGACTAGATCCTTGATGTGGTTATCAGGATTCATTGCCTTATCAGATGTAAGCAGAGGGGCCCAAGAGCAAGGGGGTAGTGGCCTCTTGCCCATATAACATAGCAAAAGAGGAGTATCCAGTGACACAATGTTTGCTAAGGCGGTACGCAAAGAGAGCGGCAGGTAAGTATAGGTCCTAGTTGGCAGCGTCAGAGTAGGTGAGCTTCCTCATGATAGAGACCAGTATTGAATTTGCACACTCAACTGCCCCATTGGTAGAAGGATTGTAGGAGGCCAAGAAGGACTGGTGTGATCCCAAAGCTTTGACAACAGAGGTTACCAGCTTGGCATTAAAGTTAGTCCCATTATCTGAAAGCAATACTTGAGGACAGCCATGGTGGTAGAAAACATCTTGTAACAGGAAGGCAGCAGTTGTCTTAGCTGTGATGTCCTTTGTAGGGCAAGCCTCTACCCACTTGCTGAAGTTATCAACAGTAATCAGAATAAAGCAACACCCAGAACGTGAGCAGGGGAGAGGACCTACCGCGTCAATGCTGACAGTGTGGAAGGCATGTTGCAGGGGAACTAATTTGAACTTGTGGGCAGCAGCTCAAGGCCTCTGCAGCTGGCAGTTGTGGAAGCTAGCTATGATGTCTGGGATCAGCAGGCAAAGGTTCTCCCAGAAGTAATTCTTTTGAAGCCAGTCAAAGGTCTTGGCAATGCCTCCATGTCCAGTTTCTTTATGAGCTTGCAACACCAATGAGAGGCAAAGACTGAGTCGTACATAAGGCAGACACTGGTCTTGTACCTTCTTGAAGAGCTGATTGTCGTGTATGAGGGTATCTTTGGATAGTTTGTACAGGGCCAGTTGTATCTCTTCTGTCTCATGTTCCCAAGAAGAAGGGTACCCAACTAGTTTGTTTAATTGATCAGTCTCTGCAGGATGCAAAGAAAGAATGGGCATTCTGGAGAGCCCATCAGTGTTCTGGTGTTGAATTTCAGGGCAATGGAGCACAGTGAAGTTGTATCCTTGCAGACGTAGAGCCCATCTAGCTAGGCGCCCTTCAGGCTCCTTAAGCTGTTGTAACCACTTAAGCAAAGTGTGGTCAGTGACAACTGTGAAGTGGGTACCATATAGGTAGTGACAAAACTGCTTGACTGCATGCAACATGGCAAGACACTCCTTCTCTGTGACACTATAGTTTTTCTCATGTTTGTTTAGCATTCAGGAAGTGTAAGCCACAGGACAGTCTACACCCTTGTTGTCTAGTTGGGCCAGAATAGCTCCAATAGCAAGATTGCTAGTGTCAGTGTATAGGATGAACTCCTTATCATAGTCAGGATACACTAGGATTGGCGCCTCTTTGAGTTTTTGCTTAAGGGTTTCAAAGGCTTGCTGCTGACTGGCTTTCCATTCAAAAGGGACATTACGTAGCAGCTGGACTAGAGGCTCACTAGTATTGGAAAAGTCAGGGATAAATTGTCTATAGTAGCCCATCATCTCTAGAAAGACTTGTACCTATTGCAGGTTGGTGGGCAGAAGCATTTTGTTGATGGCTTCAACCTTCTTAGTCATTGGGTAAATCCCAGTCTGGGTTACTTCATGGCCCAAGAATTCAAGACGTTCTTTGAAGAAGGTGCACTTGGAAGGTTTTAGCTTGAGGCCAGCTTCTCAAATCTTTATGAACACCTCTTTGAGATGAGCCAGGTGATTGGTGAAGGTAGCGCTGAAAACTGTTATATCATCCAAGTATACTAGGACGCATGACAACTTCAAGTCACAGAGGATGGAGTCCATGGCCCTTTGAAAGGTGGCTGGGGCGTTGCAGAGTCCCTGCGGCATGCAAGTAGGCTCAAAAAGCCCTTCAGAGGTAATGAGCGCAGCTATTTGGTGATCCTCAGGCAATAGGTCAACTTGCCAGTATCCAGATGCCAGATTCATTGCAGAGAAAACCTTAGAGCCTCCAAGACGTCAGAGAGCATCATCAATATGTGAGAGAGGGGGCTAAACTAACTAAGTTTGGCTCCCATCCCGGTGAGACAAACCACCAGGATGCCGCCCAGTGGAGGACTGGAACAGCCGCTTGAAGGGGGACCACAAGGACAACATGGGAGACATTTGTGGGAAATAAGCATTCAGACCCATCAACATCAGTCCAGCGAGCAGCCAAGGGGTGCAGGTGGGAGTGAGAGGGGACACCACAGGGGCCACTAGTGGTACTGAATCACTTGGGGGCAAGGTGAGGAGGGGGAGGCATGGAAGATGCATCCCTCTCAGAGGCAGGCAAGGGGTGATCTGCAATACCCAGGTCCAAGTTGTTGCACGTCACACTCTTAACCACAGCCTCTCCAGAAAAGAGAAGGCCACTGGGGAGATCCCAGAGACTGGAAGGATCTTCACCCACAAGACAGGCAGAGGACGAGATCTTCCCCCACAAGTCTGGGGAAGTAGACCACAAGAGCAGCAGAAATGGGGCCAAGGAAAATACCACAAATTTTGCAATAGGGAGTATCATCATAAAAACCAGCATAAAATTTAAAGGAGATTGACACTAATTTCCAAACTGCAAACAATAAAAAATTGGGAGACCAGGGGACACACACAAAAGAAAACCAAGATGGAGGCAGCAGGGACAATCCTGGGAAGCTTGGCAATGAGCTCAGATGACTTGAGAGCAATTAAACCAAAAAGCAGGTTTGAAAACCAAGAAATTAAAGGAAATTCAAGATAAAAGAAGGTTTTTATATTGATTTTAACTTCAAATTTAGGGTTCAAACGTGAGTTTCAAACGCAAAACAGAAGACAACAACAGCTACACGCTAGAGCCTGTCCAGGTGATGCTAGAGGAGAGCCTGAGTTTGAAACGGGACGTGGAAAGGTAAGCATAAAGGATATGACCAACACTTTTAAAATTTTAGACAATAGGAACTCCAAGCAGGGGCTCCAATAATCACTGTTAAATTGAAAAATGAAGTGCAATAACCAAACTTTATTAAATTGGAAAATAGACAAGCAGGGGACTGAAAGTCCCCTTGCTTTGTTAAAAGGGAATGGATTACAATGAAATTGATCACATGACAGTTGGAGCTGGATCTAATTGGCTAGGGGAAAAACTTTGCTGGATATGCTCAGGGGTACTGGAGAGTTTTACTCTAATTTCTGCAATCTGATCTGATTGGCTGGAAAAGGTGCCAGGAATTTGGGGTTCAACTGAGTTGTCAAGTGCTGATGTGGCAACCTTTGATTGGGTAGCTCTGATAGTTTTTAAAAATGGGCGACACCAGGCTAGTAAGTAGTCTAAATTGACTAATGTTTCTTCCCAAGGGGGAGCAACAAAGGGCAAGGAATCTGCAGGGTAGGCTAGCAAAAACCTCTCATCAACTGTGTGTGCTAAATCCCCTAAAGAATGAAGGGGTTTGGCTGGCATTTTTGGGCCTTTATTGGTGCAGTGGGGGAAGATTTTACAATATAATGCCAGGGGTGGCAGTGAATATACACAATACGCGGCAAGGGGTATGAGTCCTTCTTGGTCAAAGAGTTCAATTGGTGGTAGTCCATCAAGTACAATGACCCCCATCTTTCTTCTTTAAATGAGTAGCGGGGATGCCCAAGGACTTTGGGAAGGTGCCAGCAGCCCAGCAGCCAACAGTTGTTTGAGCTCTTTAGATACCTGGGCGTCCTCTACATGGCTGTGACAATATGGTTTAGCACAGAAGGGAGGAGCGTTTCCAGTGTCAATCTGATGAATAATGCCTTTGGCTAACCCATAGTTGGTACTGTCCTTTGTAAAGATGTTGGAAAATTGGTCTAGTAAGTCTAGCACCTCTTTCTGTTGAACCAGGGACAGCTGTGGAAAGTCTTGCGCAGTGAACAAGGATAGGGCTTGGGGTTCATCCTCAGGTAGATTAAAATCTTGGAATGTGCCAAAGGGATGAATAGACAGGACATCAGGGGCGCTCAACAACTTGCCATATCCAACGGCCTGCCCCCTAGACACAGTCATGGGGAGAGCAGTCAGATTGGCTACCAACAATTGAACAGGGCCCTTTTGGGAGACATCTAGGATTCCAGGACAGAGATAAGGTTTGTTGCACCCTAACAAGGGGGGAGTACAACTCCAAGAAGGTTTTTTCAGGTAGTTCATATGATATCTGGGAATCTAGGATGACCTGAGAGCCAGGGGGGATAGTGACAGCAGACATGGCTAGGAGAGGGATCTCCTCAGACGCAGGATAGCCATGGGTGGACATTTCATGTTTGAAGAGTGGGTGCAATATTTGAGGTTGAAACCCCCGGTAGGATATTCCAAGGCACATGTCTTGAGCTGTTTCCCGGGAACTTTAACCAACTCTTCAAAGATCAGAGGGACTTCATATCCCAGAATAGAGAGGTAACCATCTTTTAAGTTGATTATCCCATTATATTCCCTAAGGAACTGGGTGCCAACTAAGAGATTGTAACTCTTATTTTCTAAGACAACTGCTGGTTCAGCTAGGAGAAGCTTGCCAAACTGCATGGATAGAGCAGAGTACGCCCCTATGGCGCAGGTCATAGATAGTCCAGTTGTGCCATACAACTGGTGATAATTAAGGTCAGGGGCAAGTTTGAGTTTCTTCACAAGCTTGGAGGAGACAACGTTGACTGGCAAGCCAGTGTCTAGAACGGCCTTGATCTTCACTTTTTGAATGGATATCTCTACTCAAGTGGTAGTGCAACCAAAGGGTGGAAGGACAGCCAATATATCCTGAGCCTTGGCTAATTCCTTATCCCACTTCTCAATCATGCATCTTAATCCTGGGAACTCCTTATAAACAGTCTGAAGAGGGAGAAAAACAGATACATTCTTGAAGACAGCGTCAGCAACCTTGGCAGCTTCTTCTGACAACTCCACTAGCACAGGGGATCTCTTAGCCTGAGTGAGATAAGGGCAAGAGACAGTTTCTTTGGCTTCAGGAAAAGGCTTAGCGGTAGTTGTAGTCTTTTCTGAGCGCAATTTATAGGGGACTGTAATGGTTTCAGGAACAGCCAGAACAGAGTACCCATATGCATTGGTGTTGTCAGTATCAGAGTCATCCAGGTCAGAGTTGTCAGAGATATTGTGGAACAAGAGGAGGATAGGAGGAGCCTCATTATCAGCAGGCTTGGCATCAGATATAGAGGGAGGAATTGAAAAAGACTGGGAAGAATTGTCAATCAAGAGCGTCTCTGCCTCTAGGTTGACTGTTATTTTCTTGCCTACTATTTTGGATCAGCCCCTTCAACCTGGGGATTGGCGCAGACTTGAGAATGATGACCTATCTGACCACAGTTGTGGCAACCTTGGCGTCAAGGAGTATTTTGGAAGTTCAATGTAAGAATGCAAGGACCACAGGAAGATGAACCAGAGTTAAAAGTAGCTCAACCTTCCCTAACAACTGCTCCAGAATGGGTAAGGTGCATATCCTGCAACAGCGTCTTTATGCTCTTCATGGAGGAAAGCATAGCCTTATGGTCTTTGAAGTGAAGGCACAGAAGCTGGTTAACTTTGAGGGCTTGAGCGCAAGCCATGTAGGCTTCATGGGCTGTCAACTGTCTGCTTGTTATCAGTTGCTGTCTTTTCATGTAGAATCTGTCTGCAAACTCAGCCAGTGTCTCTTTAGGCTTGAAAGCAATATGCATGAAGGCATCCTTCTTTACTTCCAGGCTAAGGTCACCACCAAACTTGTCAATCAGAAGTTGTCAGGAATATTCCTGACAACACTGTGATTCAGGATGATATTTTGTGTACAATTAATTTTAAAAAACAAAATAAAAAATGGCAGCAGTTTCCCCTTATTGGGGAAACTGCCGCAGAAAGCTGGGGCCAGAAAACAAGAATTAAAAATAAAAAATTTAATTTGGACGGGTTTTATACCCCGTCTGTGAGCCGCGCGGTCGGCTGCCGGCTGTCCGCAGGCCACACGCCCGACCGCCAGCCAGTCCCCCACCCATGCCACCAAATGGGGAAATTTTCAAAAGGGGAAACCCAAAAAGGCAATTTCCCCAAACCCAAATAGAGGGGGAACTGCTGCCCAAATTTGGAATTTACTAAATTTGGGAGGGGCTGACAAGCTGCTCAAACCATCCATTCCTGCATTAACTGCAGAATTCAAAATTGGATGCATGAAAGCATCCAATGATACACCAAGCCAATGCAAGCCCAGAGACAACAATTCATTGCCTGCACCCCACTACCAATTCCCCTCCCAAAAGGGAATTCCAGACAACACCAAGTGTTTGGGATTCCCTGTCCAGTGTTTTACTCTATTCATGTCACCACAAGGATGATAGTATATAATAAAGCCAATTCACTTGATGATAGTTTGTGCTATCATTGAGTGAAATTACCCCTCAATAGTATCACATAAATCAAAAACCAGAACTTTTACTCTACAAGAAATTTAAAGACATTAAGCTTTGTCTGCCCTTTCCCAGGATCAGAAGATGAACCATTTAATCTTCTCAGCTGTACTCACAGCCTGCCTCAGGATTGGGGGCCACCAATACAATCACCAGCATGGGCCGTACAATAAGCCACCCAACAAGTACTTCTACAAGGAGCCAGTGCAGCTAAACTCCTCCAAGCAGTACTCCTGGCCCACGCTGGTGTTGCCCTGCTCCACCCAGCATGTAGCTATATAAACCTCTGTATACTACATGCTTATGTATTTTGCCGGTAATTTTAGAAGATTTAACGTACACACCAAGGTCTTCAGATAAATGATGACATTCTACCCCATTATGACGGCGCTCAAAGGATTCCAGGTTACCAACTTGGTACCCTACTTTTCTAAAATACTCTCTCATATTCTGGGGCTTTACAGAAGCTGCTTCATATCTTTCCACATCTCAATGGTGGGCAGCTCAGACACCACCACCTCCTGGCAAGTTGGATTTAGACAGGTCAGAATATGTTCTTTCTTAATTTTTCTGAAGCTAGTCTCATGGCAGTTTTGTAGATAGTTAGAAAAGCTGCATGGTCAAAGTTTTAGGATCAAAGACTTGCTTAAAGGTAGGCTTGAAGTGTGCTTTGGGAGTTGGTCCATCATTTTTGCTATTGAGTACGTTTATACGCAGGGAAAACTCTGCCTCAGATTCAGATGGGGGCTGTCTAGCCCATAGCTGACAAACACTCACTTCAAGGGTAGTCAGGGTCTCAACAGCATGGGCACCCGTATCAACAGCTTGAGTGGTCTGTTGTGCAGTAGCATCTAAGAGTTGACCTTGGGTGGTTACTATTGTGGAGAGCTCAGCCAGACAAGAAGTAAGGGATGGCCTCACTGAGAGGCAAGGAGCAAACTTATCATTCACAGAGTCAATCACATCATTCATATCTTGTACGTCTCTATCCAGTTCAGTATGGTCCCGCTTCAATTGATCCACCTCGTTAGCTAGGGCAATTAGTTTCCTAGCGCATTGGATTTGAGGAGCTCCTGGTAAGCCAGGGCAGCAACCACCTTCATCAACAACCCCAACTGGACTAGAAGCAGTTGCCATCATTTCACGTAGGGCGGCAAGTTCTTGCTGTAGCTCTGCAACTTGAGCAGTCAATTCAAGCACCTGGGGGTCAGGTTGAGGAGCCTCAGCAGGATGTCCTTGACTGTGAATAGTTGTACGTAGCTCTCAAATAGTGTCCCATATTCTTTGGTCTTGATCTGCCAAATCATCAGAAGGGGGAGAGGACAGAACATCTGGCTTGGGCATAGCTAATTCAGTTACTTGACTCTGGAGTTTGGCTATAGCAGCAGCGGTGGCAGCTTTTTCTTGATCAAATGCCGCACTGAGTTCATTAAGGCTGTTAACATTAAAGTCTGCTACCTGCTGTAGTTGCTCAAAGGAATACGTGCTGAATGCATTGAGCTGTTGCACAAGTTGTTCAAAGTTGGTGAGATAAGCGTTTAAGGTGGAATCTACTTGAGTTTGCCAGGGTTGTTCTAGCTGGTGAAACTTGTGTAGATGCTCTCTCACATATTTGGGGATGGACTGGCGCATTTGTTTGATAGAATTAGCCAAACGGGTCTGGGAGGTAACAGAGTTGCGGTGATTGTCAGATATCAAGGAAAACAGGGAATGAATCCACTGTTGGTAGGCAGCAAACTGGTCCCAGTGATGAGTAACTGCCGCTTGTAGAGACAAGATTTCTTGGACGTGGAGCCCCAAAATCATTTGATGGTGGGCCAAGGCAGGCTGCACAAAGGTCAATAGTAAGTGCTCAGCAGAGCCAGCCGCTGAGAGGAGATGTTGTGGAAATTGAGGAGCCAAAATTAATTCATAGTATTCAGCCCGACTGAACTGCAGCTGAAGGCAAAGGATGGCTCCTTCACGGGCTATCTCAAGGGCTACTGACATGACTTGTTCTAAGTCAGGGGTACCCATGGGGTAAGCAACTAGGCAGGGACCATTCCCAAGATTCAGTACAGTAGGGACAATAGGTGGGTCAGCAATATCTTCCTCAATAGGAGGGCTAGTAATTTCAGGTGAAGTTGGCTCTTGTATAGGCAGAGGCAAAGGACCTGAAAATATGGATGCAAAAGGGATAACTGAGGGGCTTACAGCCCCTGTAGTGAGCACCATTTTTGTTGTGTTCCAAGGCGCGGCACAGACACACAACAGGAAATCCTAACCTTAGGATTGGATTTGTACTAAGTCTTGGTTAGATGACAGAGAAGGCTATTTGTTTACCTTGCGGCCCTGGAAGAATAATCTCTACTAGTTGTGGCTAAAGAGAGGCGCGGAAGTACAGAAGACACAAAGACAAAAATGTGAATAGAACTTAGATTTTATTGGTGAATACAAAATGAAATATTAGTGGTTAGTAATACCACAAAACACTACCAGGACAGTAGGATCACTTGCCACCAGCATGAGTGGGGCAAGTGAGTTGCGCAGGATCAAGAAACCAAACAATTGTACTTCCTAATTCAGTCATCAACTCATTTTGAGAGGCAAAAGCAAAAGCAAGAGATTTGTCTTTGAAATGGCCCACTGAAGGCAAAATTGAAACATGGTAAATAGCGGTATTCACAACAGGGTGGATTAACTGTGATGACCGCCATATAATGCTTATTATATTCATTATATGTCATTGGTTTAATTGACTGATAAAAAGCCGTGGCCCGTGGTGAGAGGCACTTGTCCTTATGTGATTGGCTGCCCCTATTCACATAGAAGACAAGTTAGGCAAACAAGTCAGCCATCATCTGCCAACCAAAGAGAGACTTGTGGTCAAGGAAACCAAGATAAAGATGATTAAAAGCCTGAGGGCGGTGCTCCCGGAGTGTGTCTCTAATGTTAAAAAAGACAACATCTGCCAGATGGATATCTGCATGGCCGGCGGGGGTAGAATGAGGCCTGATGCCTGCACCCCTGGATTTTCTTGAGGGCTGTGTAATTATTCTCCATCTAATGGCTCAAGAAAACCCAATATGAGGAATTTGAGCTGTCCCAGGAGTTGAGTAATCCACCAAGAATCTGGCTATACTCATAATCATTGATGTAATCAGGGTTTGTCCAATAATAGACAAAATCATTGGCCAAAACAGCTAGAAATGCACTAATGAACATTTTTTTCTTGATCTTCTTTCTTCTATTGGGTTTACTTGATTTTTCTTGTTCCCCAAAATTGTCAAAAGTGATGAAAATTTGTAATACACAATGAATATGACATCATCAAGCAACCTTGTCAAGCATTGGATGAGAGTGGATTCCATGGCAGGATTGTATAAGAAATTCTTGCTGTGATCCTATTGGTTACCGCTAAAATTGATCAATACAAATACCAAGGCCACTTTTCTGTACATCCAGAGCTGCACTATATGCTCAGAAACCCAAATGCCATGGTGTGCAAGTTGCTTCTGGACCTGGTTCAGGGGAAGCTTGGGGTTCTGCTGCAAGAGATCAAGCATAATTGGATATGCATCATTGATCTGGAACTCTGGGGCCTTCTTTGGCTTCTTGGCTATCCCAATCAGGTTCTCCTTGTTCATCAGGTTATTGAATTCCCACATTATTTTGGCTCAGGTAAATTGCAACTGGGCAGCAATCTGGTCACAGGACAGACCCTGAAGGTTCAGTGCCACAATTTCTTGGAGAATTTGGGTAGTAATGATTTGCCGCTTGGTGCATTAGGCCGCGGGAGCTGAAGCCTGATTGGCTGTAAGAGGAGCAGGTTGGCTGGTGGTGGGCAGTTGTTCCAAACCAGGGTTGTCATTCTGATTGGCTGTTTGGTTGGCAGCTTGTGCAGTGGTGGGTAAGGGGGTGGGGGCAGAGCTGAATGCTTGGTGACTCTCAAACAAGTCAAACCCATATGAGTTGGGGTCAGGTACAGGTCAGCTTCCTTGTTACTCATATCAAAGATCTGAGTATAAACAGGAACCTCTATGTACTGATCCTCACCTTCACAGAAGCTGTCTTGGCTGCTTCCTTGCTTATTAGCGCTGTCAAAATTGTTGCTAGTAAAAACCATTGTAAAAAACCTAGGATAAAATCACTAAAAGTAGAAGTTTAATATTTTATGACTTTATTTTTATTGTAATCACAAGTCCAGATTTGAAAAGTTCTTAAAACCATTATACACAAATAAGGAGCCATGAAAATGAATAAAATGTCCTTGTTTCTAAATTGGATAGCTGTTGATTGGCTGTTAAGCTGTTAATTTTCTATTTTAGGATGCACATACTACACCTCTTGTGTGACTTTATTTTTTTCTGTGTTTTTGAAATATTGCTTCTAGGTTGCTCTATTTTTGATTATTTTAGCCCTTCTGCTGGTGCCTCATCTGAATCCTGATAGGATTATGATATATTCCAGAACAGCATCAATTCTTTTCACTTGATGTGCCAGTCCATTTTGTTTGTAGTCTGAACTACACTGTTCAATGTTTGATATAAGTGCATATTATGTGTTAGTGATATTTTGTTTATTGTTTGATATTTTGCCAGTTCACCAAAAATACTTAAAATACTTGATTACTGAATCTCGCCCAGTTTGGAATTTTCTTAAATCTGAGTCCATTTTGTTCAAATCTGAAGTATTTTTGCTTGGCGCCATAGCTTTTAAAACTACTGTATTTACTGCATTGCTGATTTAAACTCAGCTGTTGATCGGTGATCATCTTAAAAAATCTGAAGTGTGGAATTTTTCTGGTTCTTCAAAAAACTATTTAATCTAAATTACAGTCAAATTGTGAACGGTAATCTCACATTTATCATGTTCTAATCCCCCAATTGTTTGTTAGGTTTTGTTATATAACAGTTGGACTTTATGTAATCATTACTCTGAATTTACATTTTATCATTTGGAAAATATCAAACTTACAGACTAAATCCACTAACTATTTTATTTGGTTGAATAAAATACATTAAAAAGTACCACTATTTAGTCTGATAATATTCTATTGTAACTTATGAGTATGACGTATAGTAAGTCAACTTGGAGTTTTTGGTTCCCAATCGAAATATTTTGGATTATAAACTTAAGTAAAACATTTTGAACCAGGTTAGATGAGATCAAGGGTTTTAATTTAGCTGTTCCACATAAACCGAATTGGTAGGCAGAAACTTTGACAAAGACTAGATAAAGTTACTTTAAAAACACCAGCTTTGAAATGAACTAGAGTTATTCAGATATGGTATCAAATGATGCTTTAGATAATATATAATACATATTTTAAATAAATATCTTTTGGTTTTTAGATATTAAATCAAGCTATCATAAAGTATAAATATTATTTGAACATATATGGGCTTAGGGAATACTGTTAACAAAGTCTTGGATAGAGCTGTGACGTTTGTCAGTTGGGGATTGAACTTGAGTCCAACAAACACTTGTTCTTGGCAGATTTACATTTCCACCCAATCCAGTAATTTTAGTGGGAGCACTAATCATTGTATATTACAATGTTATGATATTGTAATATACAATGGTTTATTTACAAAACAATTGATAATTTTAATCAGTTGACCTGTGAGATTTGGATTGAATTTGAATGATGTGGTTTCTGAAAAGCGTGGTCATGCGCGTTGGATTCAATGTCGCGTTTTCAATTTGAAATTTAAAGCATTCTTAACTTTCGCCGAGCAGATATGATTGGCTGGGAGACTTGCCAAGGTTATGGTGATCTCACCAAGTTGAAGGTAAAAATTCAACTAGTGAAGATTGAAATAAAAATGGAAAATAGATCCAAATGAAGCTGAATAGTCAAAAACCTAGTATTCTGGTATTGCATCTCAGAACGTTAGTATATTTCTTTTTTTGAATTCTAAAAGTAATTGAAATGGCTGCAACAAAGAAATCTACCTCCAAGAAAGCTGCCGCTAAAGCAGCTCCTAAGAAGGTAACTCCCAAGGCGGCCTCTAAGGCCACTCCAAAGGCAGCCAAAACCACTCCCAAGGTAGCCCCCAAAAAGGCTATTGCCTCTCCCAAATCTACCAGAGCCACTTCCAAAGCTAAGAAAGCCGCTTCCAAAGTTTCTACACCTAAAACACCCAAGAAAGATGTCAAAGCTGCTGCCGAAACCAAGGTAGAAGCCCAAACTGAAGCTGCACCCGCCGCTGTGGTAACCACACCATCCAAGAAGGCCACTACTCCCAAAAAGGCTGTTACCCCTAAGAAGATTGCTACACCCCAAAAGGCTGCTACGCCCAAGAAGGTATCTACCCCTAAGAAGGCTGCAACTCCTAAAAAGGTTGCTACCCCCAAGAAGGCTGCAACTCCTAAAAAGGTTGCTACCCCCAAGAAGGCTGCAACTCCTAAAAAGGTTGCTACCCCCAAGAAGCCTGCAACATCCACTCCTGTCCGTTCTACTCCTAAACGCAAGGCTGCTGCTTCTACTCCTTCTTCTGTCAAGAAAGCCAAGACCGGAGGTAAATAAATAGTGCACTCCGGCGGGCGAAATATTAAACATATTTTAACTTCATAATGCATTTCACCTTTTTGATTATTTTCTTACAGAGACTGTCAGTTCAGAGGGCAGCCAGAAGCCTGTACCTAGCGACATGGTTATCAACGACCACACTGGCACAGCGGTGAACCTATATGAAATCTCGCAGGAAACTGGCATTGTTATCTTCACATACCCTGCTGCCTCTACTCCTGGATGTAACTAGTGTCAAAGTTAAAATATTAATTATTCTAGGCACCAAACAGGTCTGCTTCTTTCGTGATTCGTATCAGTCTTTCACCGACCTCGGTTATAAAGTTTTTGGACTAAGCAATGACACTTCAAAAAAGAACAATACTTTTTACACCAAACAGAAGCTCAATTATCCCCTTCTTTCAGACCCTGAAGCCAAACTCATCAAATTCCTTGGGGCTAACAATGGAAGCGCACACAAGGCCATTCGCTCTGCCTTTATTTTAAAAGATGGAAAGTTGGTTCACTCCAACATCAAAGTCGGCCCTGAACCTTCAAAGGATTGGGCCTTGAAGATGATTGCTTAATTTTTCTCGAGTAAACGCCTATGATAAGCGTATGGGTTTCAACATAGGTTAATATCTCCTGAGGTGAGGTTGACTATTTTATAAGTATCTATTTTTTTCTTTAATTCTTAAGTGCATTCTACATTAAAATTACTTGGTCGGCTGGGAATACATGAGGATGCTTCGGCTCAGCCCCGGCTAGCTTTTGGCTCTGGGCCGCTACAGCCAGAACGGAATTAATTAATATTTATAAATTCTTAAATAAGTCGTTGACTTGAGTGACCCAGCCAGAACCTAGCCGCGGCTGCCCGGGGCTTTGCTGAAGCAGCCCTAGAAACACATCACTTGATTTCAAGTTGGCTTGAATCAAAATATGACATTTTTAAAATTCGAAGAGGTCCTGAGTCGAAACGAAGATGCCGTAGTTGTAAAAAATTCGACTGGGTACATATTTTATTCGTCGTTTTATAATGTGAATTTATTTAAAGAGCTTGATTGAATGAGGGCTCCTAAGTTTTTATCAGATCGTTACAAAAACTTGGGGATAAGTTTAGTCTTTATATTCGATGTGATAAAGAGTTCGGAGCTCTAAGTTGCTCCCAACCATAGTCTTGAAAAACTCTGGATTTAAGATATGAATCTTGGCAACTATCTCTAGATACTTTATTTTTATATTTATTGAATGACATCATTGGTATTCTTTATTCAGTTGAAATGTTTTTCATTCTAATACTTCTACATTACATCGAAGCAGATTGTTTTAGAAGGCTAAGTCTGGTTTGATTTGTAACCAGAGCACTCAAGTCAGCAAAGCAAAGTGCCACAAGCACCCATAATAGACTTGCTGAACTGTGAATTATAAATAAGTTTCACTACAGTATATCTGTGATAATATCATATTATAAGTAGAAATAGGAAAATACTTAAAAGCCAAAGAAGAAAGAAATGTTTATTGCAAAAATCAATAACTTTATAAAGTTATAAGGTAGACTGGCTCTAACCATTCCATTCAAACAGTTGGTTTGAGCGATGATAAGTTCCATCTCATCGGGATATATATTATTTAATGAAAATTCAGAATAAAAACTTCTTTATATATGTTTCTAATACAAAAGTTTACAGCATAACTATTTTGCAACAAATATAATTTGGTTATTAGAAACAGCTTAAAAAACTCAAAACACTCCAAACTTATATCATCAATGTCACAACATCTACGATAACTCCCTCTTGGGAAAACAATTCCCCAAGAAATCCCCTATCAATGAATAATTGGTGGCACTCTTATTAGGCATTCATGTTATACAGAGATCAAATATTTTGAATCCTAAATAGAACATTACCCAGTCAAGTCTCATGACCACCATGACATACATGAACAGTGCGTAGCTTCCCATGATACTATATAATCATCTATCTTCATATTAAATAAAGTATCATTCTCTTCTCAATTTCCCCCTTTATCTTGTTTCATATACTTCCCAGAAGTATAAACTCAACATCAATAGTAAACCCATATATTTTTTTAGATCTAGTACAGTAGTTTTCACCGCTGCAGGGACAAGAAAAAGTAAGTCATCTGTAAAGAAGTGAAATCAGACTTAAACAAGTTCCAAGTATCTGTCATGGCTGACAATCCCAGCCGGCTGGACAACCAACTTCCCATGGAGGGTCAACCCTTGGTCCAACTGGCCCCAATCTTGCTCAGCCAGGTCTAAATTCATCCCATGGCCTGTCGGGTTTGCAGCTGGTGCCTAGATACAGTCAGATCAAGATTCCTTCCCAAACCCCCAAATCTATTCCCAACTTAATGTTGTAACTGTGCTGAAAGCTGCAGTTACCAAAAAGAAAGGGAAGAGAAAATCAGTTCACAGTGATCTTAATTGAAGAAAATAAGAGTGATTTTATACCCAGGAAGAGGCCACCAGGTGGTAGCATGAAAAAGAGGTTTCTTAGGGTTGATTTTCAATAGAATGTGTCTGATCATATTCAGACAGTATAGATGAGTTACTTGCTGTGGTAATTAATGAGGGTTTTGGTAGATTGTCATTGATAAAAGTAGTTGCCTAAATTAGGCAATGAGTTGAGTCAGCTTAGGGGCAGAAAACACATCCAATCTGTAAAGGAGTTGGCTCATCACAACACCTTCCCCCATTGGTTCCCTGGTGGGTCCTTGCTGTCTAAACATAGAGAGATAGGTTTTAAGGGGCCCTAGCTTTATACTAATTGACTTGCTGATCTGCAGCTGGTATTATGCTCTTTAGCTGGTGGGCCCTTGCTTTGCACAACCTCAATTAATCATGGTGCATAACTTTATCCTTGTATCTTTTCCCAAGGCCCTGTACCAAGTAGGTAGGATTAGAGTAGACTTGTAGAATGACAGTGTGACATATGGAGCCCTGTGACCACCTAGCAACAAATGTGTTCAGCAAGACAGACCAGGTGAATTCCCATACCACAGAAATGAAAACCATTCCTACAAGTTCTCAGCCCAAAGAGCCACACTAGCCCAAGAAACTATCAAAGCTGGTCAGTACAATTATAATGAGAGTTTCAAAAATTGAAAAAATTAATTCCAGTATTTTTTGAAAGCTGGAAGAAAACAATTCTTCATAATAAAGTTTTGATTTCCCAAAATTTAAACAATTTAAATGATGGAAACACTTTGCAGGAAAATTTAATAGAAAGTGTGGTTTTTACTAAGTTTGCTTGATTAAGCTGTTAGAAAACCAAGATAGCTTCATAAGAGCTACCATGGTAGCTTATATGGAGTAGGGATTTGGAAAGTCCATAGTAAATTTGAAAGAAGCAATATAGTGAGAAAATTGGTTATCCAAAAGAGGGCTTTTGGAATCCAACTTTGTTGGCTGGATTTGTTACAGACAGCAGGTTTTATCTTCTCAGGTTAGAGTTTGGAAGGGTTGGGATTTAGTACTGTTATCTTTTCTATGACTTTGAACCATTTTAGGAGGAGTTTTTTTGTGGTTTAGATGTATTTAGCTTCTTTCTCTGGCTGTGTTGTTTGGATGACAACCACTTTGGGGTCATTCTGTGGGGTAACCTTAGTTGGCAGCAAAATATGTGAACATTATTAGTGGTCTTGATATCAGATTTTGTGCCAAAGACCATATCAAATGGGCTGTATATGGTCAACATGTCCTGACACACCCTGCACACTATTAGGGCTATGTTAAAGTGGGGAAGGAAGATATTCCAACAATTTTTCCCTTCAACTGATTTTCAGTCAAATCTGTTATGAAGGTAACAATTTTTATGCCCTGGATGGGAATCAAACCTGCACCATGCTGCCAGGCGGGGTGAGCAGGTGGTGGGGATTCATCTGCACCTAAATTTGCTTTGGAAAGCAAAAATCCAGGTGCAAGAATCATTTCTGCCCTGGTGACAGCTGTGGGGCCTGTTCTGGGCCCCAAAGGCTACACCCAAGCCTTGGTGGATTTGGCTAGGCCTGGGCAGGCTAATTTTAGCTGCCCAGTGCTCCCAGTTCAAGCCTATCTGTCATGCCCTGCTCCAAAGGGCAGGCTTCTTAAGATGTTTTAGTTATTTTTCAGTTTACTTAATCTTTCTTTTTATTTATTAATATTTGAAAGTTAAGTTAAATTGTTAATAATCTAGTATTCTAAAGTTATTTTACCTTTGTTTTAAACAATTCACGTTTGAATTGTTGTTGTTGTTGTTGCTCTTGCTACTTGACTATTATTTCACTTATATTTCTACTTTAAAGTTAGAATATTTTCTTCTATATTTACCTTTGAAACTCCTACTTGCGTTGTTGCTGCTCCCCCAGTTTTATGTTGCAGATCTGCGTAGAGTACTGGCTTCTGTTTCCCCTTTTTCTTGTCTCTGATACTCCAAACTTCTCCAGTTGCTCCTCTTCTTGGCTGTGTCCTCCCTGGTGATCAATCATCAACAGAAAAGGCTTTTTACTATAAATAAAGAGCTTTTGAAGAGTAGGCTTTAAGCTGAAATTCCAAGTGATTTCTTCCCTTTAAACGTTTACAATTTTTTAACTTCAGATTTGTAATTTTAAGAATTTTGTTTTTTTTAATTCATTTTTTTAGTTTAGCTTTTTCTTAAATCCCATTGAAAATTGTAAAACAACAAGCCTTAGGCTTGTTGTATCCATTTTTTCCCTTAAGGAATCTTTCAATAGTTATATATATCAATTTGCTGATGGAGAATATCCTAATATTGATATTCCTTTAGTTAAAAATTGTTCACTATTAACACTTTATTTTATCTTCTTTGCTTAGGGTTTTTACACTCTATTACTCCATTTGTGACACAATATAGGTTTTTAGCAGGTTTCTGTAAGATCATCTTACATACAGTTCCTACGTTTTTATATCTTTCAAATTTGAATCCCAATGTTTTGCACGCTCTAGTCTATAACCTTGCACCATTATGGGCAAGACCTTACACTATCCTCCATTTAGTAATTTGGGGTTCCCAATTGAGAACCCTTTTTAATCAAGTTCTTTCACCTCAAGAAGCCTGTCAAGCCAGTCCCAGAATGATGATCAAATTGGGAAAACCCCCATGACTCCTGCAGCCAAACCTACCAGAACCAATGACCAGTCAGGCAAAGATAGGCAACCAACAAGCCAAGCAACTGTTCCTGAAGACCCCAAAAATGACCATGAAGCAGCAAATCAACCAGCAGAACCTGAGATGCTAAACCTTGCCACCCAGATAGCACCAGAAGAATACCCAGAGGCACTTGCATGTGAGTAAGTATATAAGCCAGAAGTGCAAGAAGAAATCCTGTATTGCATCCTTACCAATAAAGTTGTTATGAACCTTTGGTTCACCAATCTGGTTCCTTACATATTTTTGATAATCTTCCATCTGAAATCACCAAGTACCAGTACCCATCCTCAGGGATTGATAACCAAGCACCAGTTGACAAAACCAAAGCCTTTGACTACTATTGCCCTCCTGATTCTCCATTTAGTCCTGTGCATTTAACTGAGTATCCCTCAAATCCTGATCACAAACTCTGGACCTTGAAAGACTTGCAGTGGTACACCCAACCAGACGCCCCCAAGGACCTGTATCAAATAATCTGTGACAGCAGAGAAATCACTATATACCCTTTGATCTTCAACGGGAAATACAACAATCCTACCACCTACTTGATCCCAATGAAACCACCCCTGACGCCCAAACTGAACATCTCAACTCCACCCACTTCTGATGCTACTGGCCAGAGTAGTTGATTCCTTGGAGTGCTGTACCTGGTGCTCACATGATTGATTGATTCTGCCTTGCCAGTGGCAGGACCCTGGGCTGTGGATGGGAAGGCCCTTCCCTACCTGGTAAAGTTAGGTCCCATCATCTGGTGGGTCATTTCTGTACCTGCATCAACTCCTCCCTCACCTGAAGGAGCATTACAGTACTCCTGGTATCCTGACAAAATCTGATCCAGATATAATTTTTTTCATATGTAAACATTTTTACTTTGCAACAATAAAAAATACAAAATAAGTAAAACATAAATTAGTTTTAAAAGCTATGGCAACAAGCAAAAATAATTCAGATTTAAACAAAATGAACTCAGATTTAAACAAAATTAAAATGAACCCAAATCTATTGTAAATTAATACAAATTTGTTTATTTTTAATTTTGTTTAAATCTGAGTTCATTTTGTTTAAACCTGAATTATTTTTGCTTGTTGTCATAGCTTTTAAAACTACTGTATTCTACAAAAATTACTATTTAAATATTCTAATGTTTTTATTTTATAATCTGTAGTAAAACTTAATTTAATTAGTTTTTTAAAAAGTAAAAGCTTAAAATTAAGCCTCTTAAATACAAAAAAATAAATTAAAAATAATTATGTGTAAAGCATAGCTTTTATTAGTAAATAGGCAATTTTTAAAATTTTGTTTATTTTAAAGTTAAAAGGTTTATATATGAAGAAAATTATAGCTGGATCAAATTTGACTGAAAATCAGTTGACAGAAAAAATTGATGGAATATCTTCCTGCCCTGTTAAAATAACTGAGCCCATCTAGTGAGGTTGTCAGTGGATTGTTTGGCAAGTGCCTGGACTAGGAGCCCATTGAGTTTTTTACTCTCTTGTTGACCTGGAGATGATATGATGTGAAAAAATTGTGTTTAGTGTCTTGCTTGATTAGGTACACATTTGTCTCCTCTGCTGTGGGTTTTTTTATTTTGTTGGTGATCAAGAGATCTGAGGTATTAAATTTAGCCACAATTTTCTTATGAATAAAACCTCTTATGCTGTTGCCTGTGTGCTGCTTGGTGGCTTGCACTACTGTCATCATGTGACAAAACTACTGAGGGGATGATATACTTCTTGTTGTTAGGTTGCCCTGAAATGAGGCCTACAATATTTAGGGCCCATACCATGAAGGGCTTTCCCACAGAGATGATTAGTACTGAGTTTGAAGGGGTTTGGGGCTTAGCTAATTTCTTGCAGATTTCACATTGGTCCACCAACTCAAAGGTGTCCCAGTATAAGGTTGTTAAAAAATACTTGGTTTTGAGGAATTCAAATAGATTGCAGGCTCTGGTATGCCCTAGGTCTCAATGATAATGTTGCAACCAAGTTTCCAGACTTGCCTGCCAATGTATCTTAAAATACACAGGGGGTGCTCAATGAGTTGCCCCTTGACATATCTAACAACATGAACCAATCTGATGGCAATATCAAATTGCAGGCACTTATTCCTAATTAGGAGCGCTACCAATTCAACCTGCTGATCCCTGCACAAGCTATTCCTTGGCTTTGAACCTTACATGGAACATGACACTATGCCACCCCCTTATGGCCTTGGGTCTTTACCCATATAGTATATTAATCACAATATTCTACAATAAACAACACCTTATTCTATTCATTTCTGTTCTTTCTATTGGACTGTTGTCTTCCCCAATCAAATACTGAACTCTAATTGGTTCAGTTGCAACAATACCTTGAAAAAGTGTCCAATTTTTATGATACAGGTACATATGGAACACTGAAACCATTGTTCATTTTATGGTGAAGAACACAATGAATTTTGGCAAACAAGGGCTTGTTCTTTAATACCATTGTTTGGGTAAATTCAGTGGTTTCTTTGGGAAAGTACATGTTATTATTAAACATCACTAGGAGGGTCCAATTGGAATTAAGTCTCACTGCTTCATGAGATTGCTGTAAGTATAGACACAAGAGAGCATCAGATACCTTTAATTTTGTCTCTGGATTTTATTCAATCAGCATGAGGTATATTTGAATTAGTTTAATCTATTTGGATTGGTGCTGCAACAGGTTAACTTGTGTCTTAAGATATATAAGGGACTTGTGGTCTGTTAGGCAGGTGAGCTTCTTCTGGAAGTCTAGATGGCACCATCATTTGATGAGATAGTGTACCATGGCCAATATTTTCTTGTCATGTATGGAATAGCAACATTCTCAGCCTGTAAGCTTACGGGATTTTCAGACCACAGGCAGGTACTTGCTTTCTTCTGATCATATCCTGAGTACTCCTCTAATTGCCATGTATAAAACATCAGTATTCAGTTAGTAGTCTCTATCCCACATAAAATATTGGAGGAGGGGTGCCTTGATGAGCTTTTGCTTTAGTTGTCTAAATTTGTAATCTTGTAGCAATATTTAATCAGAATTGGCGTTCTTGCCTGTGATCTGAAAGAGGGGGAGGTGAAAACACTACATTTGGGAGTGGGACAATGATAAATAAACAATCATCTAAAGAGAAGTTTAGAATTCAGACCAGTCTCTAAAGGGTGGCATGTTGTGAATGGTCTTGAATTTTTTGGGGTCTGGTCTCATCTCTTTGGTGCTGATAATGTGGCCTAAGAAAGATATAACTTTTTTGGTAGAACATGAGTTTAGATAATTGAATAACAATTTATTATTCTTGATATTTATTAATACTTTTTGTAAGTCAAAATTGTGCTAGGCTTTAGATAGACTGTAAAAAATAATATAATCTAAGTACACAAGTGTGTAACAGCCAATGTGCTTGAAAAAACTTCATTTATGTATGTGACAAAAGTGAAAGGGGTGTTGACTATCCAAAAGTTGAGCACCATAAACCCAAAAGATCCATTATTGGTCCCAAATGAAGTTTTAAGGTCATCTTCTTCATTGACCCTGATTTGGTTGCACCTGGCAGTCTGGTCTATCTTAGGGAAGTACTTTGCTTCCCCAGTGTGTCAAAGAACTTATCAATCAGCGGTAGGAGGTAAAAATTCTTAACAGTGACTTTTTTTAGCACTTGATAGTCCATCATTAGTCTGAGGGAGATGTAAATTTTGTCACAAAGAAGACTACAACAACATAAAAGAATTGTGATGGCCTGTCAGCCCCTTGTTTAGGCCTTTTCTAAGCGTTTGTGAAGTGCATCATCCTTGTTGAGGATAAGTTTGTATATAAAGTGTGTATTTTGAAGGCTGCCTTTTATCTGGATCAGTGCTTAATGTTTCTTCAAAGATGAAATCCTGGCAGGGTCTTCTTGAAGACCTTGGGGTATTGTGCAATCATGAGGTATTAATTGTCTTTCCCTGTATCCTGGCTTCCTCTGTATGAAAGAATATTTCCTTGTAGCTGAAGTTGCCCCAGTTGATCTTACCAAGGTTCTCCTGTTCTTCTTGGTTTTCAGTGATTCTTACAAATATATGGTCACTAAGTAGTTTTTATGGGGAGCTAAGAGAAATGTAGTGGTGGAAGCCCCCACATTCTACTGTGTGGGTTGATGTTGGAATTTTGACCAAGCAATGATGCCAATTATAATGGAGCTCATAAATAAGGATTATAGCAGCCAAACACCAAAAAATTAGTAATATAAAATGTATGTATATTAGACCAGCAACAGTCTGCTGACTTGTAACACAAATCAACTAATGCTAGGCGCCGTTGTAGCGCTTAGTTATACATGATTTGCTGCCGTGCCAACTAGTAATTATTCTAGGTGCTGCAGTGCTATCTTACTATTGATCCAGGCGTCAAAGCACTGTCCTAATTACACATTGATCACCACCACACCAGCCAAAAGTTATTTCAGGCCTGCAGTGCCACCTTGCAAATATTTTAGGCGCCACCCTACTTTTACATCATGCACCAAGGTGCTGGATTTGATTACCCTATAATATTGGATTCACATATTGATTTTATTTTTAAGCATTAAGCCTGAAGTATTTTCAGGATAGAAGAAAGTGCTACTAAATTGCATTAAACCCCACACCAGCAAGGAACACCTGTGCTAGGTGAAGATAAATATATTCTATTGGTTGGCATGTGATAAGCACAAAACCTAGATTACTGATTATCCAAAATATGGACATGCTAGAATGTCCTAGAAGACATTGCTAGCAGACCAGGAATTAACTTTTGAGAAGGTATTATTAGAATTAATTACAATAAATCATCTTTTAATCTGCAAGTACAGTAGTTTTCAACCCTTTTGAGATAAACATATATTATTCAGGTTAAAACGCATGAACTTAGTCTAAAAACAAAATCAAAGTGGATCCAGATCTATTGTAATTTAATATAAATTCCTTGATTTTTGATTTTGCTTTTAGACTGAGTTCATGCGTTATAAACTGAATAATACATTTATCTCAACAGGTTTGAAAACTACTGTACTTCTGTGTGATCAGGAGCCATTTTTTGACAATAAACATGGTTCCATTGATCCTAGCTCTTTTGATACAATAATAATCCTATCCTCACACATAACAGTATTCAAGAAAATGTCCTATGCCCTACAATATTAAATAATTGTAGTGCTGTAATGCAAAAAGCAGAACAGCTGAGGACACCTAATCCATATGGGGATTGTTCTTCTTTAATCAACCCAGGCCCAAGCTTAGATTGCAGTGTGTGAAGCTTAAAATTGGGGCCCTGATGGTACTTTTTAAAACAACGGGGTTGAATCCACAAAAAGGTTTCACACAAGAGACCTGTGCTACTCATCTGACTTCTCTATAACCTGAATACAAATGAAGAAGTCAACTCAAATTTCCAAAAAAAGCAACAGGACCCAGTGACAATCCCTAGTCAGGGGACACCTCAATTTGGCGCTTGACTCTGTTGCAACCAAGTTTCCAGACTTGCCTGCTAACATATCTTACAATACACAGGGGGCTCTTGATGAGTCACCCCTTGACGTATCTAATGAAATGAAACAATCTAGTGGCAATATCAAAATGCAGGCACTTCATCCTAATTAGGAGTGCTATCAATTCAACCTGCTGATCCCCACACAAGTTAGTCCTTGGCTTCAAACCTTACATGGAACTTTCCACTATGCCACCCCTTGTGGCCTTCCCCATATGGTATATTAATCACCATATTCTACAATAAACAATACCTTATTCTATTCATTCTTGTCCTTTCTATTGAACTGTTGTCTTCCCCAATTCAAATACTGAACTCTTATTGGTTCAGTTGTAACAGTGGTAGCAGCGGTAGGTTCACAACCTACCTAAAAGAAAAATTCTCCCTAATAAAGGACAGAGTATGGGCTGTATGGCTACTCCCCATCAAGAGACTTTCCTGCCAATCCCTAAGGGGGACATCCCCAACAGGTATGTTATTTACTAAGACCAACTAGTTCTTACAAGTGTGTATAATTGGCTCCACCTTGGGCAGTGTGACGCCAGCGTCACCCCTCCCCAGTCAGACCTTTCACAACACATGCTCAATCTTCAGCTAGAATCTTTTGCGGGTAGAGTCAAAGGAGCCAACATTGTCAGTTGGCTTCAATCCACCAAAAACTGCCTTTGTATCTGCCAGGTTCCCAAACCCATGTGAGTTGCCACTGCGTCTGGGCGCCTCACAGGGCCTGCCACTGTGTGGTTTACTAACTGGGCTAGTCAGGAAATCAAAGTCATCTGGGTGGCATTCTGGGACGCTGCAAGGTCCTGCTACAGCAAAACCTTCTCGCCTATTGTGGTGGGAACCCCTATTCTAGAAATTAAACAGACTGGATCCATTCCTGAGTACCTTGCCACCTGGCAACAAGCCCTTGCTGCCGCCCCTGAAGCCATAACCAATGGAAACACCATGCTTTTGATCCTGATAATCAATGGGCTCAAACCCCATATCTGTAAGTGGATCCTGTAGGTTGTTGCACCTCTATTGATGACTGTTAAAAGGCCATTGTGGAGACCAACAACCAGGCTTTGATGGGCTTCTGCCATACTAGTGACGCTCTGCCTCAACCTTGTGCAACACCTGGCAGTGGCCACAACCAGGTGGGCCGCCGCCAGCCCTGCCCACAGGAAAATGGAATTAAACGCCCCCACAAGGGGGAACTTCAGCTAGCACAAATTGAGGAGCAGGGAAAAGCCTGGTTGTTGTAGCTACAAGAGGTTCTACAACCCCACTTGACCCTTCCTCTCAATCCCTGCTTACAAGGAATCCCTGCAACTACAGTATCCACAAAGTTGAAACCCTTGATGTCTTCCAGGTTCATAGTGACAACCCTGTGCTTCAAGCAAGCCACTCTTCCAATAAAGTAACCCGCTTAGCCTATCCCTTCTTCTTTCATGGGAATGCCCACAAACTATTGGTAGATACCAGGGACAACCACACTATTTTGGACCAGGCATTTGCTGACTCTCAACAACTGGACCAAGTGCCTAGCAGGTTCAAGGCAGTATGAGTAGCTGACTCCTATAGAGTGTCAATTACCCATGAGATGGTACCCTTATCTGTGAGAATGGGGAACATCCAGATTAAGCTCTCTGGGCCAATCATGGCAGGGCTCAGTCACAACATAATTGCTGGCCTTGACTGGCTTTGGCACAATTGTCCCTAAATTGACTGGGATATATCAGTTATCACCCTCAATAGAAATGAGGTGGGCTTCCAGGTCTATCCTGTTAAAATAAGCAAGCTACTCCACAACACTGTGTTTGTTAGAATAACAGAGACAGGCTTGTACAACTTCAAGGGGGGAAACTAGACTTCAACCAATGTTCAGTCAAAGTTATTTGCGCTGAACCATCTGTGGCCCCTCCCTTGATCACTTCATCTCCACCAGCGCTTGCCACACTCCTCCAGGAGTACAAGGACGTCTTCAGCAAAACACTGGACTAACTACCTCCTCCTCAAGAGATCCAGCATGCTGTAAAACTCCAAGGGTTGCTCCCCAAAGAATGTCCCTTATATTGTCTTACACCAAAAGAAGATGAGACGCTCTGCCAGCACCTTGTGGACGCGCTTGACAAGGGCTTCATTTGCCCCTTGCTCTCTCCATACGGGGCAGATATCTTCTTTGTAGCCAAGAAGGACAGGTCCCTTTGTCTGGTCACAGATTACTGCGCCTTAAATGAGGTGACTGTTAAGAATAAGTACCCTCTGCTGTTGATTGACAACCTGTTTGACACACTTGCAAGTGCAAAGGTCTTTAGCAAGATTGATCTCACTGCAGGGTACAACCAGGTCCGCATTGCATCAGGGGATGAAGCAAAAACTGCCTTCCGCACACAATACAGGTTGTTTGAGTGCCAGGTCATGAACTTTGGAATAACAAATGCTCCTTTTACCTTTGCCATGTTAATGAACAAAGCATTTGAGAAATTGATTGGAAAGTGTGTTGTTGTGTACCTTGACAAAATTATTGTCTTCAGTCGAGATCAAACCACACACCCTCAACACCTCTGTGCTGTCCTCAACACCCTTCAGAAAAGCCAGTTGAAGGCTAAGCCTTCCAAATGTGAATTCCTCAAGTTGGAGCTCTTGTTACTTGGGCACATCATCTCTACCCAAGGGATAAAGCTCAACCCTGCCAACATCAAGGCATTCACCTGCATGCCGCCCCCCACCAATGTGGTCCAGGTGCGTGCATTCTTAGGCATAGTTGCCTACATACACAAGTTCATTCCCAATTGCAGGGAACTAATTGCACCTCTCACTGAGCTCCTAAACACTAAACAGCTATTCCATTGGACCCCTGCCAGAGATCAAGCCTTTGAGACTCTGAAGCAAAGACTTACAACTGTGCCTGTATTGCAATTCCTCAATTAGAACTGCCAGTAAAAACTTGAGACTGATGTCTCTGACAGAGCCGTAGGGGGCATGCTATGGGTAGAAACTGACAAGGGCATCTTTTTCCCTGTGGCATATGAGTCCAGGAAGCTTACTGATTCAGAGCAACATTACTCCATACATGATAATGAGCTAGCAGCAATTGTGCACTGTGTTGAGAAATGGCGCTGTTACCTGGAAGGGGCTACCTTTCCACCCCACGCCCTGACAGACCACAAGTTGCTCCAGTACTTCAATACACAGTCCCACTTGACACGCCGCCAGGCAGGCTGGGTTGAGCGTCTATCCCCCTATCAGCTGTGCATCAATTACAAGCTTTGAGAGGAGCTTGTCACAGCTGACACCCTCTCACGCCTCTACATAGCATCTATCACCGGGGATGACGGCCTGGATCCCAAATGATCCATGCTCTACCTCTGTCCTGAGGCAACTTGTTATAAAGGCCTTAACTCAGTAACCATCTCCAAGCTGAAGGACAATGAAAGCCAGTTCACCACCAATGCTGGCAACGTCTGCCAATGGGAAGAGACAGGTGAGAAGACACCTTGCATTCACACCACACAACAAGGTGACACAATACTGCATTACAACCAAACCCTGGGTCACATCTGAGAGCGCAACCTCTTTGAGATCATGAAACAAAAGGTTTGGTGGCCGCAGATGCACCAAGACATCTTGGATCTCCTTGAAACATGTGTGCCGTGCAAAAAGAATACATCCAAACCTGCATCCCCAAAGTATGTCTTTCCCATCAAAGCCATAGAACCCTTCAAACAGTGGGCCCTTGACATTGTTGGACCCCTCCCTGAAGAAAGACTGGGTAAGAAATACATCATAACTGCCATCAACTATTTCACTTGTTGGCCAGTGGCCTGGGCAACAACTAACCACACTGCCACCACCATCAACTGCTTCATTGGTAAGAAAATTGTGGCCCACTTTGGGTGGCCCAAACACCTCATCACAGATGGCAGACCCAAACTTGTTGGGCATGTCATGAAGGCATACTGCGCCAAGAATGCACTCCAACGGATAGTCACAACCCCATATTATCCACAAGCCAATGGGCGCGTAGAGCAATTAAATGGCTCACTGGTTCAAATGATTGCCAAGCTCTCATAGGAGCACCCCAAAACCACATGGAATGAACACTTACCCACCACTCTACTTATTTTGCAAGCCAGAATTGATTGTGGTACGGGGTTCAGCCCCAGCTCTCTGGCCTTTGGGGCTCCTGATGGGCTGGCAGGGGTAGAACAAGGGAAGTTATGGGTCACTGTCCCTGTGAAGCCTCCCCTTGTAACTACTCCCTCCCCAAGCCAATGGCACGCCAAAGCCCAAGAAATCAAACACAAACAAATTGAAGGAGGGACAAAGCACCTTGAAGCCAGATATTCTGTAACTGACCCTGTCTACACCCTCAACCCCAATTCTGCCAATTTAGAACCCAATCACCTAGGGCCCTTCAAGATAGCTGCGGTCTATGACAACCATACCTACCAACTTGAAGATGCCCAAGGGAACACCAAGAAGCTTCACCATGATTGCTTGCGCCCCTGCTGCGCCATCCCCACACAAAGGTTGTTTGTGCAGACCTTCCCAGATCTTCTGCAGGCTCCAATAATGGTGTATGAAAACAAGCAGGGGGCAAGGGGGGTGTTGTAACCAAGTTTACAAATCCACCTGCTAACCTATCTTACAATACACAGGGGGCGCTCAATGAGTCACCCCTTGACATATCTAATGACATGAACCAATCTAGTGGCAATATCAAATTGCAGGCACTTCATCCTAATTAGGAGCGCTACCAATTCAACCTGCTGATCCCTGCACAAGTTATTCATTGGCTTCAAACCTTACATGGAACTTTCCACTATTCCACCCCCTTGTGGCTTTCCCCATATGGTATATTAATCACCATATTCTACAATAAACAATACCTTATTATATTAATTATTGTCCCTTCTATTGAACTGTTGTCTTCCCCAATCAAATACTGAACTCTAATTGGTTCATTTGCAACAACTCATTACAAGGATCAAGTCACCTCCCTGTTTAATCCAATTGAATGATTGTCACAATCATGTTCCTCTTAAAATGATTCCCTCAAAGTATATAAGTGATACATTTCAATGAAAATAATTACAGTATTTTTAAAAGCTATGGCAACAACTAAAAATAATTCAAATTTAAACAAAATAATTTCAGATTTAAGCAAATTACAACTATCAGTGTAAAATATGCACTCTGTTAACAGGGGTTTTTGGCGTTAATAGACAAAATGGGTTGAGACAGCAACAAAGTGCTCATATGCCAAACAATACTATTCAAAATACAAACCAAAACACATTAATTAACAAACAAAATGATCTTAGTTGAACTTTGGTGTACACATGCTTACTATATAAATTGGTGACAAAATACACTCAAGAGCAGTGAATCAAAACTCAAACAAAAAAACACAATAGCAACTCAATATAAAAAACCACCCAATTACTGTGTGCAATGTATTGTAATCAAGAATTATACCAAGGTATCTAAAAAGACACAAAATCTGAAGCATGAGCTTTAAAAATATTGTGTTGGGTGCTTAAATTGGCATGAAATCTGGGAAAAAGGGTGTAAATTATTTTGGGTATTTTAAAAGGGCGTTGTAAAACCAAAAATAACTAACTAAGAAATAAAAAATCTATAATTGGGATATTGGGCAGGAAAATTATTAATTAAATATACATATTCAGATAAAAGCAAAAATTAAAATTCAGGAGTAATATAATTGAATTTTATCTAGTATTTTATTAAATTTTTAAATGGAAGTAACACAACAAAAGAGTATTGATGCACCTGTTGTGCACTGCAGTTGTGGTTGCCCCTGCGGGTCAAAAAATTGAGTCAGTGAAACACAAGTGCCTAATAAGGAAGGAGACAAAGGAGAGATTAATAGTGAAGTTGTACTGACACAGCCATTTCAAGAAGAACAATGTACAAGGGTGTAGAGCATCAATCCTTGGGTCCCCAAGCTGACCTGGAAGCCCACCAAGGTTACCACAACCAAAACAGTTATAAACAAAGAGATTGAACTTACCTCCTATGTGTTTGACATTGTGTACCAGCAAGAGTTGGTCCCGTCAGCCATGCTGGAGAAGGTGAAGCCTGTACTTGATACTAGCTATAAGCCTTACGTTAGTGATGGCAACCAGGAAGAGGACAAGGAGCCTGAGTTCTAAAGAACTTCTAAGGGACAGCTTGTGTTAAAGAAGGTTGCAGCCTTCTATACCAAGATGCCTACGCCTTGCAAGCTAGTCTCCAATCAGGATCTAGATTCACCAACTCCTGCAAAGCCTTCTCAGAAGCACATTCCTGGTATAAAGTGCATCATCTTTCTCAAGCTAATGCAGGAATCTGATGATTACAAGGCGGCCACAGCTCTTGTTGGGGTGGACCCCAAGTACGCCTCCAAGACATTCAACATCTTCATCAATACTGGCCAAGTCCTTGCCACAGAGAAATCCTTGCATGTTTCTACCATGCTCATCAAGGAGAACAAATGGGCAATCCACCAGTAGATAAACCAAGATTGCTATCTTGAACTGGCAAATATACAGATCCTGGTCAAATCTACTTTTGGGGTTGAGGCCTCAATTTCCTTTTACTGCCATGTGGGAAAGGGTCTGCAATTTTTGTGAAAAAAATTGTGGTATCCCCCTACAACAGAAACAGCCCTGATAGCATTAAGACCCATAAAAAATATGCAGAGGCGTACACTGCCATAAAAGCCAAGGAAACAGGGAAATTCTATTACATCAAGAAATCAGCATTTGTCTTGTCTATGCAGAATGCATATGGCTATGTCCCAAAAGGCTCCAATGACGGGGTAGTGTTAAAACAGCAGAATCAACCTGCCAACAAGGTTCCAACTAAGCAGGTTTTTAACCCACAACCCAACTTCCCAGTGACCTGTAGCCAAACTAGGAAGTCAACTCAAAATTTCAAATCCAACAACATGAACAAATGATGATCCCTTACAGTGGATACCTCAATTTGGTGCCTGACTCATTATCAGGATTAAGCCAACCCCTTTGCCATCTAACTGTGTGATCACCACAATCATGTTCCTCTTAAAATGGTTCCCTCAAACTATATAAGTGATACATCTCAATAAAGAAAATTATTTAGTTTCTAAATATTTCCCCCTTGTAAATCTGCTGAAACATCACAGGTACAAAATTGGTAGCAGAAGTAGGTTTTTTATCCTATTCTCCCCTTCAAAATTCTGCCTGTTGTCTGTACTTATTGTGGTCAATAAATCTACAAAAGAATCATTTCTGGCCTCTCCTCATACCAATTGCTGTACACGCCTGGTACCAAAATACTGGAAGGATTTTATTATACCAGAACATGGTAATACTAGTCCCTGCCTTCAACGCCCTGTCAGTGCAAGGTTTCTTTCAAGTGCCTACCACTACCTCTTGAGTGACAGACAAAAGTATCATGCCAGCCCACGTAACCCAAAAACTTTGCAGCACTGCCTTGTAATCATTTTCAGGAGCCAATGACAACAAAACCACTGCATGGATTCAATCTTCCCAGAGCAAACTGGCGCAAATGAAATTCCCACAATGTTTCTGGATTGCAGAGATATCCATTCACCTTACGTACAGCACAGAAACCTGGTGCAACAAGTGGCATGAGGATCACACCAAGAAAGACTGGGACATCTTTAAGCAGGACTTATTGGCAAGATTTGTGATGAAGAATACTGTCCTCATAATCTACGCCAAGTAACAAAACTGACCCAGACAGGCACAGTAAGAGAGATCACTAATGCATAAAAGAAGTTCTGCCTACTTGCCCCCCTCAGACATGGCATTTGACACTTCAGCTATGCACCTCATGTGCTACAACGCCCTTAAGTTGTACGTGATGAGACACACAACCTGGACTAAGTGACCAACTGCAGAGCCTGTATTGTGAGGCAGAGAAAGCGGAGCAAATTTCCAACACTCTCCATAAAGTGCAGACTGGAAAGAGAGAGAGACCCAAGGACTCTCGCTCATAAGGAAGCTCCAATCACCCTCCTCCTGGTAACAACAACAGCTTGGACCATAAACCCCCAGGCTCAAATGATCATAGCAACAGGAACAATGGGCAATCAAACCACACTCACTTTAGAATCACTACCACCCAAGACAATCAGGACAAATGAAAAGACCAGGGAGAGCACTAAGCAAGTCAAGCTCTCTTGCCTAACTCCTGCCTTTCCCAACAATGAGTACCAACCCAAGGACATAGATCAGTGCCCAATGATCCAAGTGCCCTCAGAAAATCCAGTTCTATACACCATTGCCAGAAATCCCAATAAACTGATGCCCTATCCTTTCTGCTTTTGTAGTTACACCAGCTCAGCGCTCCTGGACTCAGGTGCAAATTGCAAACTTATCAACAGCAGCTTTGTGAATAAGTTCAAGCTGGCCACTAATCCTTTGCAGATTAAAAATATGGTCCTGGCTGATGAACACCATATTGCTGTGACAAAGAGAACTGCCCCCTTCTCTGTCATGCTTTAGAAAATCCACTCCACCATTCAAGGTCCCGTCATTGACTTTCCCAAGTTTGACATTGTACTGGGACTGGACTATTTGTGAAAGAACAACCACCACATAGACTGAGTGACCTCAGTATTGACCATCAAGCGTGAAGGGGTCAATCACTAGATCTATCCTGATTCTGTGGACCAACTCCTACAAGACCACATCTTCATATGCATTACAGAGACCCTTGAAGAAAAGGAGAACCTTAAGGCAATCAAATGGGACTCTTGTCAATATAAGATTATACACTTCAAGGACCACCAGGACACCACCACACCTCAGTATTGGGAAATTGTAGCCCACCATCCAGAAATATTCAAAGAGGCTCTACAAGGATTGCCGCCAGAGAAACACATTCAAAACTTCATCCAGATCAAAGGAGCTGTACCCAAAGAGCGTCCTATTTACTGCCTTACTCCAAATGAGGATAACACACTACGCGCTTACCTCAAGGAGGCATTGGAAAAAGGACTTATACGTCCCTCACTGTCTCCCTTTGGTGCTGCTGTATTCTTTGTGGCAAAGAAAGATGGCACTATTCAAATTGTTACAGATTATCAAGATCTAAACAAAGTTACCATCAAGAATTGTTACCCACTTTCACTCATTGACAATCTCTTTGAAAATCTCTTTGACGTCTTGGGCAGAGCAACTGTCTTCTCCAAGATTGGCCTGACAGTAGACTACAGCCAGATTTTTATCAAGAATGAAGACATACCTAAGACAGCCTTCTTCACCAAGTATGGGTCATACAAATGGTTGTGATCAACTTTGGGATGACAAACACACCATCAACTTTTGTTACCTTTATTAATGAGGTCTTTTCCCCCCACATCAAAACATGCACTAGTGTACCTAGACGGCATCATTGCTACAGCCCCTCTGTAGAATAACACCACAAGGATTTGGAGGCAGTCTTTGCCACCCTGGCACAAAATAAACTGCTGGCCAAACCCTCCAAATGTCAGTTCTTCTGCAAGCAGCTACCCTTCCTGGGACATGAAGTTTTAAAAAACAACATCAAACCCAACAATCAGAAGATCCAGATCATCTTCAAGATGCCACTGCCAAAAGACAATTCTGAACTCTGTAACTTATTGGGCATGGTTGCCTACGTCTGACAATTTATCCCTGACTGTGGCGTTTTGATGGCACCCCTGTCAGCCATAACAGGTGCCAAATCTAAGTTTCTGTGGACCCCACAATGTGACTTCTGCTTCTGGCATTTAAAAAAAGTTGTTGTCTGCCCCCATCTTCCAATACCCTAAGCTGGATGGAGATTACCAGATGGAGACTGACACCTCTGATTTGTCCATTGGAGAAATATTGCAGATCAAGAACACCAATGATGACTTCCTGCCAGTAGCCTATGAGTTGCGTAAACTGACAGACAGCAAATATTTCTACCCCATCCATGATAAAGAGCTACTGGCAATTGTACACTGTCTCATTAAGTGGCGCTGCTACCTGGAGCGCCAAGAGGAGTTCACTGCCTTAACTGACCACAAGTACATAATATATTTCAAAATGCAAGCCAACTTATCCAGGCACCAGGCACACTGGATGAAGTTTCTTGAAAGGTTTAACATGATTATTCAATATAAGCCAGGACCTGAACTTGTCATGACAGACACGCTCTCTTGTCTGTACATCAGAGCTACAAGAGGGGAAAACAACCTGGACCCAGAATGGCCTCTCCTAGTACTTCAAACCAAGGGCAAAGGCTTCCCTCCAGGCACTAACAAAATCACCAAGGAGATGGTCATTAATAATGAACATCTCTTCTCAGACGTATACAGGACAATACACCAAAAGATGGCTGAAAGAAACACCATTCCATACATCCCCACACATCAAAGGGTCAATACCATTCTACTTTATTATAGATATTTAGGCCACACAAAGAGCTGCAATCTTTATGAATTTTTCAAGTAAAAAGCATGGTGGCCAAATCTATATCAGGATGTCCAAGAGGTCCTTGACCAATGCAAATTATGCAAAAAGTTTACAAAAATTGAAACTCTGCCCAAGTCTATGTTGTCTATTTGTTCCCAGCTACCCTTCAAGATATAGGCCCTTGAAATTGTAGGCACCATGCCCAGGAGAAACAACAACAAGAAGTATGTCATCACAGCCATCAACTTTGCCACTTGCTGGCTGGTAGCACAAGCAGTGAAGACACATACTGGTAACAACATTTGACATTTTATTAGCAAGATGGTCATTAGTAAGTTCAGAAAGCCAGAGCTCCTGATCACAGACAGGGGCAAGAAATCAACCTCCAAAAACACCAATGTATACCTTAAAAAGAATGGGGTCCAACACACAGTAACAACACCTTACCATCCTCAGGCCAATGGAAAAATTGAGCGGCTAAACAGCAGCTTTGGCAGGCCCTTGCTAAGCTCACTGCCAGGAGACCTGAGGACTAGAATAAGCAGCTACCGGCTGCACTTCTTGTATGCGGCAATTTTTTGAACAGATCCACCAGGAAGAGCCCCTTTGAGCTTATTTATGGCACTCAACCCAATATCATACAATTCCCTCACAGGACTTAAGTTGGAAATTCTCATCAAGGTCCCCCCTTGTTCAGCACCTCAAGTGATATAGGCTAACAATGACCAACTGGAAAAGGAAGAAAAAAGTTTGCAAAGTACATTTGTCCCAATTCAAACCAGACATAAAGTCAGTGACAAGGTCTGGGTAATGAACACAGACAAGAGCAAACTGCAGCCTGAGAAAGTGGGCCCAGCTATCATAATAAAGGTAAACAAAAACAACACTTACCTGGTACAAGGACTCAGTAAACGCAAGTAGGGCAAAGTCCCACACCACAACTAACTACAAATCTGCAAGGCACAACAGAAACAATGAGAAACCACACTACCAGTAACTGAACAACAAATGGTCCAGTACAGTGCCTGTGCTCCTGACAACCTCCCTGATGACCTGCTCCCAGAAGAGGCCAACCTTCATCTGGGGGGTCTCAAACAGCAGGCTTGATCCACCAATAAGGT
This sequence comes from Entomophthora muscae, assembly GCA_014839935.2. NCBI lineage: Eukaryota > Fungi > Entomophthoromycota > Entomophthoromycetes > Entomophthorales > Entomophthoraceae > Entomophthora > Entomophthora muscae. The sequence goes on from QTSX02003668.1 coordinate 115,679, forward strand.
TCTAACTAAATGGGTTTGTGACCTGCAACCTGAATTCCCAGTGACCTGTAGCCAAACAAGGAAGTTGACTCAAATGTTCAAATCTAACAACATGAACAAATGATTATCCCCTATGGTGAATACCTTGATTTGGCGCTTGACTCATTACCAGGATCAAGCCACCCCCTTTGCCATCCAACTGTATGATTAACATAACCATGTTCCTGTTATCCACAATTCAAAATAGCTATATAATAACTATCTCTCAATAAAGAATATTATCTATCTTCCAAATATTATCTCCTTATAACTCTGCTGAAACAGTACAGTTACAAAAATAGCAACCAGGAAGACAACAACAAGCCCAAGCTCCATAGGACTAAGGAGGGGCAGCTAGTGCTCAAGAAGGTTGTGGCCTTCTACAACAAGGTTCTCATGCCTTTTTTACCTGTCTCTGAGATAGATTCAGATTTAACTGTACCCAAAAAGGCAACTTGTAAGTCTGTTTCTGACATAAAGTGTCTTATTTTTATCAAGTTGATACTGAAAGCTGGTGACTTCAAGCATGCTGCAGACATCATTGGAATGGATTTCAAATACACCAGCAAATCATTTAATAAACTTCTCAATGCTGGGAAAGCTCTAAAATCAGATAAATATACACACCTGTCAACCCATCTCACCAAGGAGCACAAATAGACCATCCATAAGTGGATTAACCAAGACTGATATCTTAAGCTGGAAAATATATAGCCAATGATCAAGTCCACTTTTGGGATTGGGGCTTTAATTTCCTTTACTAGTGTATGGTCAAGGGTATGAAGTTCTTGTGAAAAAATTGGAGTTTCTCCCTACAACCAAAACAACCATTCAAATATTGAGACCTAGCAAAATTATGCAGAGGCGTACACTGATCTAAAAATCAAATTGAAATCCAAACTATATTATTAAAAAATCAGTATTTTACTTGTATGGTTACAACCCCAAAGGTGCCAAAGACAGAGTATCTTAGTGTGTGTCAGTCTGTGCCATAGCCTATTCTATGGTGGCTCTCCTTGGTTTAAAAGGGATTAGGATGTATCAAATGATCAAGGGACCCCATAACAGCAGGAACCCCTATAATTTCTCTGATTGGCCCAAGAGTATCTTAGGTGCACTAGCCCAGGTTTCACTAATGTTATTTTATTGGATAATGTTGGGCTCTATAAGGTGGCAGATTTCTTGAGGAATTTCCAACAGTTGAGACAGGTGTGGCAGTTAGCCTACAGCAATTGGCCACATCAAATATGTGTCTATTATTTCTCCCTGCATATTCCCCATTCCTAAACCCAATTTAAGAGATCTTTGGGTGGTTCAAGCAAGTTGTTAAGAAAGGGACTCCATCTGGTTTAGAAGTCTTATTTGATTTACTGCAGGTTGGTAAACATACACTTCCAGCAGCAACTGGGGCTAATTCTATGCCCATTCTGATTTATTTATCCCTTAATACCTTGTCAAACAGCCAATCAAATAAAGGTACAGCTTATATTTTTTCTGTATTAATTTTGTTTTCAATATTTGTTTTTTTTAATAGTAAGATTACAACATATTTTTTATATTTCTGCATAATATACTATCAGGCTGTCACAGATCCTGAATGGATTAGACATTAAGTTGTCCATCTAGGGATTAAGCGACGTAACAGTTGCACAATTGCTTTATCACAACCTGGTTTTTAAAATATTAATGACGTTTAAAGTGCCCTTAAAACAAATGTTCAAAGCGCCTTTCAAATGTGCTTGTGACACAGGCTTACTTCTGAGGTTAATAATAGAACAACAAAGTTATTGCCACATGCCTTCATAAGGAAAGCCGTGTGAAACTAGAGTTTTTGGGTGGGAATTTCTACTGTGTCTCCCCACTCTCCTCCATTAGGAAAGTCATTCTGTCTGTGCCTCCCTTCCCCTGGTAGAAATTCACCAGCCTTCCACTATATAACTGCAACACTATCACAATAAATACCACTTTTGCCTTTATACCTTTATATTTCTTCTATCCTACCACAGGCTACCACTATACCATCAACAGGTATAGTATTAAGAAATAGGTTCCAGACTAACTGTTTGTAGAAATTAGCAACCCTTGCTGCCAATTTTCCAACATTGGCGCTCATGTCTTTCAACACCACCAGCCCCCACTTCCGCGGTCCTTTCAATGAGGAGGGAGGAATGCCCCTGGACCAGCCTCTTGCCCATGCTTCCACCTACCACCAGGCACCAGCCTTCACTGCTGCCAATGCCCATGCTGGGGAAAGAGCAGGTGCTCCATATAGCCTTCCCAACCCTAGCCACTTCATGTCAGAACATCAATGTCCCCAGGTCATTGTTTTTGGCCAACCGTTGCTCCTGCAAGCCCCCACTCCTTTGGAGATGGACGCCAACTCTTCACCTTCTGAGGACGTCATCTGTAGTGCCATCCATGTCATGGATGCTGGTGCAGCTGGCAATGGTGCTTGTTATGAACACCTGGCTATTCATCAGCCTTCTACTAAAAACTCCTTTGTTTGCTTTCAGAATCTCTCCCAGGTCAACCCTGACCAGCTCTGTTGTGACCTCTGTACTGTCAAACATATCAAGGACTACCTACAACAATTCATCCATCCTGCCGTATGCCACAACCAAATGCACCTGAGTTGCATCCAAAGCCTAGTGCATGACCAGGGAATACTGGTATCCAACCAACAGACGTTCCTCCAGGTCCTTTACTCTGAGCTTGGCAATACTTTCACCACCGTCAATCAGTATCTTGCTGAAGTTACCAACACCCAGAATACCATGCTCCACTGGGTTAACGCCATTCAAAGGGGTATATGTAAGGTCTTGCCCATAATGGTGCAAGGTTATAAACTAAAGCGTGCAAAGCGTTGGGATTCAAATCTAGAAGATATAAGAATGTAGGTACTGTCTGTAAGATGATCTTACAAAAACCTGCTAAAAACCTATATTGTGTATCAAATGGAGTAATAGAGTTTAAAAACCCTAAGCAAAGAAGATAAAATAAAGTGTTCAATAGTGAACAATTTGTAACTAAAGGAATATTGATATTAGGATATTCTCCATCTACAAATTGATACATATAACTATTGAAAGATTCCTTAAGGGAAAAAAATGGATACAACAAGCCTAAGGCTTGTTGTTTTACAAGTTCCATTTGGATTAAGGGAAAAGCTAAAATAAGAAAATGAATTTAAAGAAAACAAAATTCTAAAAATGACAAGATTGAAGTTTTTAAAAATTGTAAAGTTGAAGGGGAAGAAATCACTTAGAATTTTGGCTTAAAGCCTACTCTTCAAAAGCTCTTTATTTATAGTAAGAAAGCCTTTTCTGTTGACAATGATCATCAGGGAGGAAGCAGTCAAGAAGAGGAGCAACTGGGTAAGTTTGGAGAACCAGAGGCAAGAAAAAGGAGAAACAGAAGCCAGTAATCTACGCAGATCTGCAACATAAAACTGGGGGAGCAGCAACAACACAAGCAGGAGTTTTGAAGGTAATATGGATGAAAATATTCTAGCTTAAAGTAGAAATATATATAAATTAAGAATCAGGCGGTCAAAGTGACAACAACAGAAAAGATTCAAATGCAAATTATGTAAAAAAAATGTAAGAATACTTTAAAATAATAAATCATTAACAATTTGACCTAACTTTTGAAATTAATAAATAACCCAAAAGATTAAGTAAATAATGAAAAATAACTTAATCATCTTTAAGCAGCCTGCCCTTTGGGACAGGGCATGGAATTAATTCCTCCAGATCCAAGCTCAGGATGTGCTTGGATATAAGAATTGATGGCCTCAGGACAGCTTTCAAGGTTTGACAATGGCTCCCAAGAACTCTCCTCAACAGAATATCCCTTTCAAAGAACCAAGTATTAGAGTTTACCATAGTGGTAACAATAGTTGATAATAGAAACAACCTCATATTCAGGGGTCCCTTGGACCATGTGAGGAGGAGGTGCTTTGTTGTTCTGATGAGAAGGAGGAGGAGAAGTCTGGAGTTTGAGGAGAGACATGTGGAAGACGTCATGAATGCAATACCCTGGAGGAAGCCGGATACAATATGCAACCTTCCCAACCTTTTCTGTTACAAGGAAAGGCCCTATGAACTGTGGGCCAAGTTTACAGGAAGGCCATCTGATAGGAAAATTCTTTGTATTTAGATATACAAGGTTGTTAACCTAAATGCCCTTTCCCTCCTGACAATGAAAGTTGGCCTGGACCTTGTAAACCTCAATAGCTTTAGAGAGATTCTCTTTTAAGGAATTCTGGATGAGTTCTAGGTGGACAAGAAACTTCTTGGCTATTGGGAACAGACAGAAGAGGTGACAGAAGGAACAAAGTCAGGAGCCTAGCCTTAATTTGCCATGAACGGAGTCATCTTAGTAGAGGATTGAGGAGTAGCATTGTAGGAATACTGGGCCAAAGGTAGGTGAGAAGCCCAATTGTCTTGTTGTTTGTTGGAAAAACAGTGAATGAAACATTCTAGTATCTGATTGGTACGTTTGGTTTGCCCATCAGACTGGGGATGATAAGAGGTGCTAAGGGAAAGGTAAACACCTAGCTGAGTCATAAACTCCTTCCAGAACAGGGAAAGGAATTGTGGTCCACAGTCAGATACAATATCTCTTGGAGTACCATGGTGGATGAAGATGTTCTTGACAAAGAGGGAAGCAGTCTGCTTTGCGGTAATGTTAAAATTGCATGGAGCAAAATTAGACTGCTTTGAGAATCTGTCTCCAATGACCAGTATGGCGTCAAAACCTTTGGACTGAGGAAGCTGGACAATATAATCCAGAGAGACAGACTGCCAAGGACCTTCAGGGACTGGGAGGGAGCATAGAAGACCCACAGGTTTCTGGGTGGAGTGTTTGCTTCTCTGGTAAACTAGGACTACTGACATATGACTTGACAAAGGTGGACATCTTTGACCACCAGAAGTGATTGCGGAGTTTAGAAAGTGCTTTCTTGTATCCAGAGTGGCCTGCAGGAAGAGAGTCATGGAACATGATGGTTAGAAGCTGTTGAAGGTCCAGAGAAGGAACTACCAAAAGGTTGTTGAAGTATAACACACCATCCAGCAGGGAGAATGAAGGATTCATGACTGTCTTATTGTTTGTAAGAGCGTCAATGATCTGAGACAAAGTTTTATTGGAAAGCTGAGATTTGTGGATTTACTTCAGTATATTGGGGGTTGTAGTACTGATAACATTAAGTTTCAGAAAACTCTCAGGGGGAAGGACCATCTTGGTGTTAAGAAGTTTGTAGACTTTTTCAACATTGGATAATGAAGGATGACAACTAAGAGCGTCAGGTAGGGTATTAAGTACACCTTTCTTGTACACAAGCTTGAAGCAGGAATTTGACAGCTTCAGTACCCATCTAGCGTGTCTTTGGGAGATGCAGCGTGACTCAGTGAAGTAAAGCAAGTTCTTATGGTATATGTAAATGAGAAAAATCTCGTCAAGTCCCTCAAGGTAGCAACGCCAATGCTTGATTGTTTTGATGGTGGCAAGAAGTGCTTGTTGTATACAGGGTAGTTTTGTTCAGCTGGAAGGTGTTTTTGAGAGAAGTATGCAACAGGGTGTTGCATCCCATCCCCCCAAGATGAAGGAGAACACCGCCAACGGCATAGTTGCTGGCATTGGTCTCAACCAAGAAGGGTTTGGAGGGATCAGGTATCAGGAGGATGGGAGTGTAGACAAAGACAACCTTTGTAGCCTCAGACGCGAGCTGGGCTTTAGGTGTCCAGACAAAAGGGACAGAAGGAGAAGTGAGGGTAGTGAGTGGCAAAACTAGAGAAGAAAAATTTTCCACAAACTTACGGCAATAGTTTGTCAGTCCAAGGAAACCACAAAGTTGTGAGCAAGTCTTGGGAACAGGCCAGCTTTGGATAGCATCCACCTTGCTAGGGGAGACAGCAAAACTGTTTTGAGTGACAATGTAGCCAAGGAAATTAACCTTGGTGTAGAAGAATGAGCACTTAGAAGATTTATCAAAAAGGTTGTAGTCTCAAAGTCTCTGGAGTACTTGGCAGATGTGGGCAACATGGTTGTCAATGGAAGAGGGGTATATGAGGATATCATTGAGATAGACAACAACAAACTCATTAAGGAAGGGCAGAAGTGCCTTATTCATTAAGGCCTGGAAGGTTGATGGAGCGTTACATAATCCAAAGGGCATTATATTGTACTTTTATAACCCAAATGAGGTACATAATGCGGTCTTCCATTTGTGGCCAGGAGAGACTCTGATCTGGTTGAAAGCGCTTCAGAGATCAATCTTGGTGTATATAGAACTACCAGAAAGGCAATTGGTCAAAGCCTCAGCAGAAGGAATAGGGCATCTATCCTTGATTTTGATCTAATTTAGAGCTCTATAGTCTACACAAGGGCGCTTAGAGCCATCAGATTTACTGACAAAGAAGATGGAATAAGAACATGGAGACGTAGATTATGAGATGAAACCTTTGGAGAGTTCCTCATTGATATAGTTCTTTAGTAGAGTGTTGTCTGAATCAGAGAGAGGAATAAGCCTTCCCCAGGGGGGAGTGGTGCCTGGCTTAAGGTTTATCTGAATATTGTAGGGCTTATGAAGAGGTAGTAGGTTACATTCCTCCTAACTAAAACAATCCTTGAAGTCAGAGTAACAATAAGGTAATCCATTTTTGTCCTTGGAGGAAAGAGTATCCGGGATGGTACTAGAGATAGCAGTCAGGTTTGGTTTGGAGGGAGTCAAGCCAAGGGTACCAGGTACAAAGGATAAAAATTTGACAATTTCATTGCATGTAAATGATATCTTGTTGTTTGGGTGGTCAAAGTTAAGCAAAGACTCTCTCAGCTGCGGGAATCCAAGGATCAATGGAAAGGATAAGTTAGGGGAAGAGTTACACATGACACAGAATGGAGAGCCCTCCAAGTCAATGGTGACAGATTGGAGGATAGGTGTGACGTCAATGAGAGTACTGTTTCCCACCTTAACGCCAAGAGATCCAGAGGCGGGGAGTCTAAGTAGTTTGGCAAGTTTCTCCTCAATGAAGTTGACATCAGTGCCAGTGTCAAGAAGAGCAAGCACCTTGATCTTTCTTAAGGGTCCATGAATAGTCACTAAGACAGTAGGTGACTTGAAAGTGTCCTTAAGGGACAGCAAAGTGAGGGTGGAGGTCTTGTTGACAAAGGGAGGACGTTTGGAGAGAGAACAGGATGGTAGAAGATGATCCCTTAATCCACAGTAAGAGCAGAGGTTTTGTTCCTTCTTCAAAGGACTTCCTTGGCAGTAAGGCAAAAACTCCCCCAGACTTTGGCTTGGTGCCAGGTGGAGGAGTTGAAGAGAGCAAGGCCTTGTATGGAATAAACAACTGGGCTGTAGGGGATAAGTTAGAAGGAGAGTGTGTTTTCAAAGAAAGGTATTTCCAATTCCACTTAACCACTTCTCTGATAAGAGGTTCTAGTTTGTCAGGGAGATTGTGGTGGACCAAAATTTCCTGGAGCAATCTGTTGAGGCCTATCTTTTAGAAACTGCAAGCCTTTGCATCAGAGGCTTGTAGTCTTTAATGGAGGGAGCAAAACTTCCAATTGTATTTGCCAAGTGGAAGAGAACCTTGTGTGAGACCTGCAAACCAAGAAGCAGAGGGAGTGGATGACTCCTTGTCTTCTTCAGAGAAAGATAGGAGTGAACTGACAAAGAGATCATAATTCTGGAGAATGCCTGGGTTGTGTATCAAATGAGAGCTAAACCAATCTCTGTAGTGACCAGTGAGCTTCTCTGCAAGGTAGAGGACCTTCTGGGAGTTGGTGGAGAACTCAGACCCATAAGCAGTAAAGTGGGCCTGTGCGTAAGCTAAAGTGTTAAAAATACTAGGGGGTGGTGAACTATGGGCTAAGGTATTGAGAACTACTGTTTGGTTGGTGTAAGTAGTGGGGTATGATCCTCCTTATTACAAAAAACCTTATCATATAATCAACCAAGTAAGAAAACTACTAGATATAACAAAGTTACAATAATAATAGAGAGAAACAAAGCAAAAAAGATAATAGAAGAGATGGAAAAAGTGTTTCCTGGGTCAATCCCATGAGAAGACAAAATAGTGTAAGGTCTTGCCCATAATAGTGCAAGGTTATAAACTAAAGCGTGCAAAGCGTTGGGATTCAAATTTAGAAGATATAAGAATGTAGGTAATGTCTGTAAGATGATCTTACAAAAACCTGCTAAAAACTTATATTGCGTAACAAATGGAGTAATAGAGTTTAAAAACCCTAAGAAAAGAAGATAAAATAAAGTGTCCAATAGTGAAAATTTGTAACTAAAGGAATATCAATATTATGATATTCTCCATCTGCAAATTGATACATATAACTATTGAAAGATTCCTTAAGGAAAAAAAATGGATACAACAAGCCTAAGGCTTGTTGTTTTACAAGTTCCATTTGGATTAAGGGAAAAGCTAAACTAAGAAAATGAATTTAAAGAAAACAAAATTCTAAAAATGACAAAATTGAAGTTTTTAAAAATTGTAAAGTTGAAGGGGAAGAAATCACTTAGAATTTTGGCTTAAAGCCTACTCTTCAAAAGCTCTTTATTTATAGTAAGAAAGCCTTTTCTGTTGACAATGATCACCAGGGAAGAAGCAGCCAAGAAGAGGAGCAACTGGGGAAGTTTGGAAAACCAGAGGCAAGAAAAAGGAAAAAAGAAGCCAGTACTCTATGCAGATCTGCTGGTAAAACTGGGGAAGCGGCAACAACGCAAGCAGGAGTTTTGAAGGTAATATAGACAAAAATACTCTAGCTTAAAGTAGAAATATATGTAAATTAAGAATCAGGCGGCCAAAGTGACAACAACAGAAAAGATTCAAATGCAAATTATGTAAAAAAATGTAAGAATACTTTAAAATAATAAATCATTAACAATTTGACCTAAATTTTGAAATTAATAAATAACCCAAAAGATTAAGTAAATAATGAAAAATAACTTAATCATCTTTAAGCAGCCTGCCCTTTGGGGAAGGGCATGACAGTATAGCTAAGATAGTTCCAGCGCATGTGGTACAGACCCTCACCTATCAGGGTGTAGACAAGAATTGGATTAGTGTGGTTACTACCCATATGCTTGAGACTGGCCCCATTATTCAAAGCCTGACTCATTAGGTGGAAGTCTTAGCCCGCCGCCTTGCCACTATCCCCTTGTTCACCCCCACGTCTACTACCACAGACAATTCCCCTTCAGCCACCTTCTTGGTTGAGACATCCTTGAGCTTTTCAATCATTACAAGAAGATGCAGGCGGAATTGGTCCAGTAGAGCGCCAATCTTGCCTTCCTGTTCAATGTCTACCACACTGTGTTGGAGCTTCAGGATTGTCTCAAACTTTGACAATTGCATGACAGAGCCAACAGCCAGACTCAAACCAGGAAGGACAAGGAAGTGATAGCCTTGCTCTAAGCTGAGCTTGCCACCCATGAAAAGCGCATCACCTCTCTGTAAGATGACTTGGATATCACCTGTCAGGAGAACAAGGTCTATTAAGATGAGCTAGACAAGCAGCAACTTTCTCCTGGATGCCTTACAGAGCCAATTGGATAGGATAGACAGTAAAATTATGGCCATCAACTTATAGGCTATGTCCATCAACTCCAAGAGTCACCACAGTCCACAGAGGACCTCCAGTCCTGAGTTCTATCATATCTACAAAAGCAGTGATGGCCACACTTGGTTAGCTCCCAACGCTGTACAAGTATTAGAGCCAGTACTGGAGTACAAGGATGACGTCCTGGCCACCCCTGAAGCTTCTGGGGCTTCTCAAGACAGAGAAGGTGAACACAAAGCCTAGCAAGAGGAAAATTGTTGTTGTGCCTCTGAGGCTAGGTTTGCCGCCTCTACCCTTAGCCATTCCTGTCTCACCTGCTCTCCAGTGAGGATCACACCTGCTCCCCTCCAACATGGCTCCAACAACTTCAAGCAGTCAATCTACCCAAGTTTGACTGCAAGAGTAATTTGGCCATGTTCTTACGTCTATATCAGAACTCCATGTATGGCACCAACAATGCCATGAGGGACTCCACAATCATCAACTATCTGGATGCTGAGACTCAAATTATTATCTTGCTGCATCTCCCTGAGAATGACTGGACTTTTACCAACGTCTACAGGGCCTTAACAGAATAATTTGGTAGCCAAGAAGCACTTATTGGTTGAAAGATGGACTTTGCTGACACCAAGCTAAAGGTGGGGAAAACCCTAGAAGACTTCACCTCTAGGTTCTACCTTGAAGCTCAAACCCTGTTGTCAATGAGTGCTGTGCAGTTTATTGATTTGCAGTCAGCACTTTTCAATGCTGTACGTGTCAACCAGAGCTATCTCTGGCTCTTAAGTTGGGCATTTACAATGCTTGTACTGTACCAGACCTGATTTGCTTCCTATGCGCCTACAAGCAGGGGTTTGAAGTCCCTCTTCCTGAAGGCCGCCCCTACCAGCCAGCTGAGTATAGACCCTGCATGGCTGTGGAGATGCCCAAGCCTTCCAACAAGGTTGGGCCTGCTCCAGCCAACAACACTCCCCGTACTTGCTTCAAATGTGGTATGGCTGGCCACCTCTCTCAGGAGTGTAAGAATCCTTGCCAAAAGGTCTGCCATGTAGGCATGGAGGACACTGAGGAGGACTACACCAAGGACGCTGGTATTGAGGAGAACAATGAGGACCAGTCAAAAACTACTAAGCAGCCAGGACAAGGAGAAATCCTTTGCTGCCTTTGTAATTTCAACACCCTCATCTCCCCCCATACCGCCCCCCCCAACAAACCAGCCCAGAGGCCTGCTGCTTTGCCATCCTCTGAGGCCAACCCTAAGGATGAACCCTCTCTGATTGACTTCAACTCCCAACCAATACATGAGGATGCTGAATCCAAAGGAGTTCAAGAGGACCTCCTACATCAAGTCCTTACTGTTAACACTCAAACTCACCGGACTACACTTTGCCCTGAGGTGGTTATCCCCCAAATAGCTCGGAGAACAGTGTCCTTACCCTATGCCAAAAAACTGGCTTAACCAGGTGTAGAAGTTACCCATGAAGAGGAAAGCACTAAACAACTGGCCAAGCTGCTCTGTACAGTAAACGTCTTGGCACCGCTAGAATCCCTCAAGGAAGCAAGCCCAGCTGTAGGAGCTTCCATGGCTACCTTCCTGGAGAAGTTCAAGGGACTGAGCGTACACCAGGTCTCTAAGATTGTAGAGATCAGAGAGGACCGCCATGATTGCACCTATATTAACCTGGTAGTGAACAAGACTCATGTCTGGGCCATACTAGATACTGGTGCCCCTGGAAACATTATATCCTCACGGCTGGTTAAAAAGCTTAAGCTGGCACTGGACTTAGCCTATCATGAAGAGTTCAGTACTGCTGGGCCACAGAGCACTAGAAAAAAAGGAGCTTATTCTTCTCTCCCTCTTTGCTTTGGGAAGCTAATGGTCACTGCTCCTGCTATAGTTCTGTAGAACAGCATCTATGACATTCTTATTAGGACTAGCTTCATGGTTCAATATGGCACTATGACTAACCATGGAGACCATACATTTGGAATATTGAGCTACTCCATACCCATGTTCTACCATGACAACTGCCCTTCTGACCGGCCTTACGCTGTCTGAACTACATCAACCTGGAGTACACAGATGGAGAACTTCCAGTTGCTTATAAACTGCGTAGTAAGAGGGTCAAGGTGCTACCTCTCTTGGTTGGGGAAGCCAAGGGAATCCCAGTCTACGCCTCCTGTAATGTGACTATCCCACCTGGCTCTCAGGTGATCCACAATACAGGCCTCTTGCTGGCTCTACCAGATGGCACTCATGGAGAAATCTTTGGCATCCCTAACACCTCCAGACTAGAACCATGGGTTGCACCAGGCATCCTCATGCCAAGTGAGAAGGAGGTACTCATACTCTTGGCCAACATGAGTCGTGAAGCTATGGTTGTCTCCAAACACCAACTTCTGGCTTATATACAACTGGAAGAGCATGAAAACCTGCAGATGACTGCCCCCTTTGCAGACTTCTCTGAGTTGGGCCTAACCTGTGAGCAACCACTGGTGCTATTGGTCATAAGCCATGACTCTCTATCTGGCCTCTCCAAAGAACAGAAGGATCAAGCCATGGATTTCTTTGCCCAGTATAAGGATGTGTTTGCCAATGACAATTATGACCTGGGAAAGGCTGCAGATGTTGCCCATCATATTGACACCCAAGGCAGTCCATCTATCCTCTCCAGACCTATAAGGTGTAGTCAAGCCAATCATGCTGTAGCCAACAAGGAGCTTGAGAAACTATTGGGATCTGGCTTACTGGTCCCCAGTAAAAGCCCTTGAGCTTCCCCTCTCCTGATTGTCAAAAAGAAGAACATCAGCAACTGTGTGATGATTGACTACTGCCAACTGAATTCTGTTACCAAGAAGATTAATTTCCCCTCCCTTGCATTGACAATACCTTGGACCAACTGGGTGGCGCCAGGTTTTTCAGTGCCATGGATCTTATCAGTGGGTACTGGAAGATTGATCTACCCCCAGCTAATCAAGAGAAATGTGCAATCATCACTGACCAAGGGCTATTCTAACCCACAAGGATGCCCCAAGATCTGTTCAATGCCCCAGCTACCTTCCAACAGGCTATGGATGCAGTGATGGGTGACCTCAAACTCACCAGTTTTCTGGTTTATCTGGATGCCATTAATGTGTTTTCATGGACCTTTAATGATCATCTGCAGCACTTGGAGGAAGTTTTTCAGAGGTTACTTGCAGCCAATCTCAAGCTCAAGCCACACAAGTACAACTTCTTCAAGGAGAACCTTGAGTTCTTGGGGTTCATCATTAGTCAAGATGGACTCCTTACTGTACCTCTGAAGGTGGAAGCCACTGAGAAAATGCAGAGCCCAGCAAATAAGCAAGACGTGCAGGTCTTCCTGGGGATAATTGGGTACTACTGTTGCTTTATCCCCAACTTTGTATCCCTGGGCAACCCCCTTTTTCAGCTTCTCTGAGATGATAAGGAATTCTTCTGGAGCCCAGCATGCCAATATGCCTTCAATGCTCTCAAGGGAACACTGACTTTAGCTCCTGTACTGGCCTACCCTGACTTTGCTAAGTTGTTTGTGGTTCATACAGATGCTAGCCTGACTGCAATTGAGGGTGTCCTCTCCCAACTGGACTCTGAAGGACTTGAACACCCTGTTGGATACTGCTCACATACGCTTAATGTCCACAAGAGGAACTACACTGTCACCAAACAAGAGTGTCTGGATATGATATACTTCTACCAACAATTCAGAGTCTATCTCCATGGGGTACAATTTAAAGTTGTAACAGACCATGCCTCCCTGCAATGGCTGAAGACCCTCAAGGACCCTGAAGGACGTCTGGTGCGCTGGGCCATTAAACTTCAGGCTTATGACTACAAAATCATTCATTGAGCCAGAGCAGCCCATCAGAATGCCAACTGTCTCTCCTGCCTTCCCACTGTTGTCTTAGTATCCCCCATGACTAACATTCTCTATGACAAGATTATGGAGGATCCTTGTTTTTGGGGGGAGGAGCCAGTAGAGATACAGAGAGCTCTCAAGAAGTTAGCTGTTGATACCAAGGTCTCTAGGGGAAAGCTCATGAAGTTTTGTGGAGACTCTTGGCTATCTTACATACTCCCATCCCTACACATGGACTCAGTGGTGGACGCTCGCAAGACTACTGGTCATGGTGGTATACAGAAGACATTAGCCCTGCTACAAAAACACTGCTTCTGGGAAGGAATGTACACTGATGTAGTAGATATGCTAGCCACCTGTCATTACTGCAACATTGAGAGACCTAAGGTTGCCAAGTTTCAACAAAGACTTGTACGCCCTGGGTTTGCCTTCCACACTGTAGCCATTGACATAGTAGCCCCCCTGCCAGATACCAACAGTTGCAACAAGTTCATCATTGTGGCTGTTGACCATATGAATAAATGGGTAGAGGCCAAGGCAATTCCCAACCAATCTGCACTGGTGACAGCCACGTTCATCCTGGAGAATATCATATACAAACATGGTTGCCCCCAGATCTTGCTGACAGATAATGGTACCAACTTCATCAGTTATATCATCCCACACCTCAACCAACTGATGGAAATTTGTGGGACACTATCCACCCCTTATCACACACAGACAAATGGAATGGTAGAGCGCACTAATGGGAGCTTAGTACAGATACTCCAGAAGCTCAGTCACCAACATAAGACTGAATAGGATACCTTCCTGCCTGCAGCCACCTTTGCATATAACATTGGGTACCATTGTGCCACTGGCAAGCCGCCCTTTCAACTTTTCTATGGCTGGCAACCAGGACTTCCCCCTTTACTATATTCCTTGGTAAAGCCCAGCTTGGCTGTGTCCCCAGAGGCGTACCTCAACAAGCTGGTTCAAACCCTTATTTGCTTGCAATCAGAGGCCTACACTGTAAACCTGAATCATAAGTTGCAGGACCTAGAACAAGCTGCATCCAAATACCCTGCCTTACCCACTTACTTGGTAGGAGACTCAGTCTACTTTTTCAGCAATAGAGGGTACAGCCACAAATCCAAGCTTGCCTTCCTTTGGCAAGGTCCAGTTCAAGTTATCCAGAAGACTGGCCCCAACTCCTACAACCTTAAGGAGCCCCATTCTGGGCAATTAATCACTAGAGTACACTCTCAGTATATGTGTGCTGCTCCTAGTGACCAAGAGTAAGACCCAATGAGGACAACAATTCAAAAAAACAAAATCCTAATTAAAAAATTCCATGGGTTATTATCCTGTTTGAAATAGTGTTACACCAAAGTATGAGGAATAAGAATGAAAGAACAAAGTGTTTATTAGAGACTAAAAAGAATTTTCCAGTACTTTACCAACTGTTCTACCACCTGAATGGCAGCCAGGAAACACAGCTGGTTGCCCACAAATCTGCAAAGCCAATGACCAAGGATTGGGTAACAAACCCCCACCAAACAAGATACACAATTGACCCCAAAGTCCACAGAAAAGGTGAACCCCAAGAAGATACAGTACCACAGAAGACTCTCATAAAGGGCATACTCTACTGGGACCTGACCACCCGCCCTGTAGAATATAGAAAAGGCCCACTCAAGAAAGACTCCCATGTTCTCCTCCTGCTTGGTATCACAGTGGTTGGTTCTTCAAAGAACAAGGTTGCCAGCAATCACCATTGGTACCAGATGAGCAGTACCCTCCACTGTGTATGACTTCAACACTTACTGGAAGGATTGCCAAAGACACTGCTCCAAGTTGTCAGAGGTTTTCCAACTGTCTGGTTGAACCTTGGTAACCTTAGGTGTTGCCCAAGTGCAAAGGACTGACTTTACTATGCTGGATACTGTCCCCTGCTTCAAGACCAAGAGAACTTGGCCCTCAAATTGGAAATCCTTCAACTGAGCCTTCAGGTATTCTTCTGCCGCTTGCATGGAGAACTGCCAATGGATGCTGTTACCCTTTTGCAACCCAGTTCCTGTCACCTCCCTGGGTTCACTCAAGGCTAGAAAAATTCAGCAAATAATGGGTCTGTCCCCACTAAGACCAGCTGAGGCACCAGTAGCTGATCTAGCTGAATCCCCAAGTCCAGATAGCTGCCATCCACGTCATGCAAGACTACCTGCTTCTTAATGGCCTTACCCACATCCACTTCCCTTGTAAGCCTGTGTCTCTTAGGAATTAATACTTGCACCTTCTTCAAGACTCTTCTTGTGACTCTTCTAGAGTGACTGTTCACCATAGCTGCCACCTTAAGACGCCAGCCATTTTCAACCCTGTTGTCTAATCCATTGGAGAGAAATGTCACAGATCCTGAATGGATTAGACATTAAGTTGTCCATCTAGGGATTAAGAAACATAACAATCACACAATTGCTTTATTGTACCCTGGTTTTAATAAAGTTAATGACGTTCAAAGTGCCCTTAAAACAAATGTTCAAAACGCCTTTCAAATGTACTTGTGATACAGGCTTTACTTCCAAGGTTAATAATAGAACAACAAAGTTATTGCCACATGCCTCCATAAGGAAAGCCGTGTGAAACTGGGGTTTTTGCGTGGGACTTTCTACTGTGCCTCCTCACTCTCCTCCATTAGGAAAGTCATTCTGTCTGTGCCTCTCTTCCCCTGGTGGAAATTCCCCTGCCTCCCACTATATAACTGCAACACTATCACAATAAATACCAGTTTTGTCTTTATACCTTTATATTCACCTGTCCTACCACAGGCTTCCACTATACCATCAACAGGTATAGTATTAAGAAATAGGTTCCAGACTAACTATTTGTAGAAATTAGCAACCCTTGCTGCCACTTTTACGCCACAGGCATAATAAAAATTGACAAAGTAAAGAAAAATCATCAGCTGAAAGTTTTGATATTTTAATACAGTAGTTTTCAAACTGGTTGAGATAAACAAATATTATTCAGTTTAGAGCGCATAGGTTCAGTCAAACAACAAATTTCAACTGGAACCAATTTGAGGGAAATTTTCTCAATAAAACTTACATTTATCTATGTCCAGAAAACAAAAAATAGTCACTCACACAACAAAAGTAAAGTCAATTACTGAATCCTAGAAATGAGGCAGCAAACAAATGAAACCTATATTCAAAAAAACACAAACCAGTGTCAAAACAGCAGGCTTGACCTGTCAGCAAGGTTCTGAGCAAGCAGGTTTATGACCTGCAATTCAATTATCCGGCCACTTGAAGCCAGACTAGGAAGTCAACTCAAATTACCAAATCCAAAAATATGAACAAATGATGATTCCTTATGGTGAATACCTTATTTTGGCGCTTGAATCATTACCAGGATCAAGCCACCCCCTTTACCATCCAACCATGTGATCAACACAATCATGTTCCTGTTATCCTTGATTCCCAATAACTATATAATCACTACCTCTCAATAAATATTATTATCTAGTTTCTAAATATTTTTCCCCTTGTAACTCTGCTAAAACAGCACAGTTACAACATAAGTAGCACAGGTAGGTTCTCCATCCTACCTTATCTTGAAAAATTCCACCTGTTGCCCGCATGCGCTGCAGCTAACAAATCCTCAACAGAATTATGTCTGGCCTTCTGCCTGACTGGACCCCGTACACTCCTGGTATCAAGATACCTGATGGCTTTGTCCTGTACCAGAACACGGTGATTCTACTACCCGCCTTCAATGCCATGTCTGCACAAGGGTTCTTCCAGACGGCTGCTACCATTCCGCAACCAACCAATGAAAACGCCATGCCCACCTACGTAGCCCAAAGACTACAAAGCGCTGCCTTGGAACCTTTTGCTGGAGCCAACAACAACACTGCCGCATGGATCCAGTCTGCCCAAAGCAAGCAGGCCCAGATGGAATGCCCACAGCAATTTTGGATTGCAGAAATCTCCATCCAACTGATCTACAATGCTGGCACCTGGTGCAACAAGTGGCACAAAAAACACGCTGAGAAGAACTGGAATACCTTCAAACACAATTTCTTGGCAAGGTTTGTGCTTAAGGACACGGCGCTCATGATCATACATCAAGTAAATAATCTAACCCAGACAGGCACCATGAAGGAACTCACCTGCGCCTACAAGAAACTCTGACTTTGCGCACCCTCTGACATGGCCTTTGACACCCCAGCCACACACCTCATGTACTATGACGCCCTTAAGTTGCATGTGATGAGGCACGTGAATCTGGACCAGGTGACCAACCTACAAAGCCTATACTGCAAGGCAGAGAAAGCAGAACAAACATCCAACACCCCCCATAAGGCACAAACTGGAAAACAAGAGAGACCCAAGGATTCTCACACAAGCAGGCACTCCACTTGATCACCCCCCAGAAGCAACAGGAATAACACCAACCATAATATCACAAGTTCAAATGGACACAGAAGTGGTAGCAATGGCCAGTCAAACAGTACTCATTTCTGTATCACTGCCACGCAAGGCAATCAAGATGAGAGAAAAGCCCAGGGAGAGAATTAAGCAAGCCAAGCTCTCCCCACACAACTCCTGACTTGCCCAATGATGAGTACTAACCTGAGGACATGGACCAATGCCCAATGATCCAAGTACCCTCAAGGGACCTGGTGCCGTACACCATTGCCAGACATCCCAATAAACTGATGTCCTATCCTTTCTGTTTTTGCAGTTGCACAGGCTCAGCACTCCTGGGCTCAAGCGCAGATCAAACCCTAGTCAACAAAAGCTTTGTAGACAAGTTCAAGCTAGCCACTAATCCTTTGTGGATTAACAATGTGGTCCTGGCTGATGAACACCACATTGCCATGACAAGGGAAACTGTCCCCTTCTCTGTCATGCTTGAGAATCTACACTCCATCATCCAAGGTCCTGTCATTGACTTTCCCAAGTTTGACATTGTACTGGGGTTGAATTGGTTACAAAAAAACAATCCTCACGTAGACTGGACAACCTCAGTGTTAACCATTAAAAGTGAAGGTATCAACTACCAGATCTACCCTGAGTCAGTGGACCAACACCTACACAACTACGTCTTTGTGCGCATCATAGAGACCCTTGACAAAAAGAAAAACATGAAGGCAATTTTCTGGAACTTCTACCAGTAAAAAGATCATACACTTCAAGGACCACCAGGATACTTCCACGCCCCAGGACCGCAATATTGTGGCCCACCATCCAGAAATCTTTAAGGAAGCGTTACCTGGGCTACCCCCTGAGAAGCATATTTAGCACTCTATCCAACTCAAGGGGGCTGTACCCAAGGCGCGCCCCATCTACAGGCTGACCCCAAATGAAGACAACGCCTTACGCACCTACCTCAAGGAGGCATAGGAAAAAGGACTTATCTGCCCCTCACAGTCTCCCTTTGGGGCCACTGTATTCTTTGTGGCCAAAAAGGACGGTACCTTGCTTCTGGTCACAGACTAACAAGCCCTAAAAGAAGTTACCATCAAGAATTGTTATCCACTTGCACTGATTGACGACCTCTTTAGCTCCTTGGGAAGAGCCACAGTCTTCTCCAAGATTGACCTAACCACAGGGTACAATCAGATTTGTATTAAGGAGGAAGAAATTCTCAAAACAACCTTCCACACTAAATACAGCTCCTACTAGTGTGCAGTGCTCAACTTTGGCATGACAAACGTCCCCTCCACCTTTGTGACCTTCATGAACAAAGTGTTTGCTCTGCACATAGGCAAGCATGCCCTAGTCTACCTAGCCAGCATCATTGTCTACAGCCCCTCAGTGGGATAGCACCACAAGGACCTAGAGGCAGTCTTTTCTACCTTGGCACAACACAAACTGTTGACCAAGCCCTCCAAGTGCCAGTTCTTCTGTGAGCAACTACCCTTCTTGGGACACATAGTCTCAAAGGATGGCATCAAACCCAACAGTCAAAAGCTACAGGCCATCTGCAAGATGCCACTACCCAAGGATAAGTCAGAACTCCGCACCTTCTTGAGGATGGTGGCCTGTGTACGCTGCTTCATACCTGACTGAGGTTTTTTTGACTGCTCCCTTACCTGCCATAACAGGCGCCAAATCCAAGTTTGTATGGACACCCCAACATGATCTCTGTTTTAGACGCCTCAAGGAGAAGCTCACAACGGCTTCTATTCTGAAATACCCTAAACATGATGGGGAATACCAAATGGAAACCAACACCTCAGACGCATCCATTGGGGGAGTACTACAAATGAAAAAAATAATGATGGTGATTTTCTGCCCGTAGCTTATGAATCCCAAAAGTTGACAGATGGCAAGTGTCAATACCCTATCCACAACAAGGAACTGCTGGCCATTGTACACTGCCTAGTCAAATGGCGTCGTTACCTAGAATGGCAGGAATAATTCATGGCATTGACTGACCACAAGTTGCTCATATACTTCAAAACCCAAGAAAATCTATCTCGCTGCCAAGCCTGCTGGATGGAGCTCTTGGAGAGATTCAATATGCTCATACAGTACAAACCTGGTCTCAAGCTTGCCATGGCAGACACCCTCTCATGCCTGTATGTCTGTGCCACAAGAGGGGAAAATGGGCTCAACCCAGACTGGCCTCTCTTGATGCTATAAACAAAAGACAAGGGTTTCCCTCCTGGTACAACTGACATAACAAAGGAAACAGTCATCAAAAACAAAAACCTATTTGCTGACGTGTACAGGACCTTGCACAAAAAATGTCTGACAGACCACCATCCCTTATATCCCCACACACCAGCAAGTGGACACCATCCTACGTTATCACAGAGACCTAGGACACACCAAGAGCCGCAACTTATACAAATCCCTTAAGCACAAGGTCTGGTGGCCAACCCTGTATTGTGCCGTTCAGGAAGTCCTAGACCAATGTGAAGTATGCAAGAAATTTGCTAAGAGCAAAACCCCTCCAAAATCAGTACTACCCATCCGCACACAACTACCCTTCAAGATGAAGCCCTTGACGTTGTTGGCCCCATGCCAGGGAAACACAACAATAAGAAATACATCATCACTGCCATAGACTTTGCTACAAGATGTCTAGTAGCCCAAGCAGTAAAGGCGCACACTGGCAATGACGTACAACAATTCATAGGAAGAGAAATAATCAGCAAGTTTGGAAAGCCAGAACTCCTGATAAACAATGGAGGGAAAGGATTGACCTCCAAAAACACCAACATATACCTTGCCAAAAATGGGGTCAAACATACTGTAAAAACACCATACCATCCACAGGCCAATGGTTGGGTAGAGAGGATTAATGGCAGCCTTGTGCAAGCCTTAGCCAAACTCACTGCCGGGAGACATGAAGACTGGTATAAGCAGCTATCAACTGCACTACTGGTGTACCAAACCCAAGTGAACAGATCCACCGGAAAAAGCCCTTTTGAGTTGGTATACAGCACACAGCCAAATATCATTCAAGCATTGACAGGACCCAAACAGGAAATTTCAAGTAAAGTCCCCCCTTGTTCAGACCCTCAAGTTATAGAGGCCAACAGTGAGAAAACAGAAAGGGAAAATAAACGTCTGTAAAAAACCTTTGTCCCCATCAAAGATAGACATAAAGTTGGGGACAAAGTTTGGGTCATGAACGTTGATAAAAGCAAACTACAACCCAAGAAAGCAGGCCCAGCAATCATTCTAAAGGAAAACAAAAATAACACTTACCTTTTGCAAGGAATAGGGAAGCACAAACAAGACAAGACCCTGCACCATGATTGCCTGAGACCCTGCAAAGCAAGACAAAAACAACGCAAAACTGCCCTGTCCACCACAGAACAGCAGCTAGTTCAGTATGGCGCCCAGGCTCCTGACAATCTCACCAACAACTTACCCCCAGAGGAGGCCAACCTTCAGTCAGGGGGGTGTTGAAACAGCAGGCTCAACCCGCCAGCAAGGTTCCAACCAAGCAGGTTTGCAACCCCCAATCCAATTACCCAGTCACTCAAAGCCAGACTAGGAAGTCAACTCAAATTACCAAATCCAACAACATGAACAAATGATGATCCCTTATGGTGGATACCTTGTTTTGGCGCTTGACTCATCACCAGGATCAAGCCACCCCCTTCACCATCCAACCTTGTGATCAACACAATCATGTTCCTGTTATCTTTGATTCACATTGACTATATAATCACTATCTCTCAATAAAGATTATTATCTAGTTTCTAAATATTTTCCCCCTTGTAACTCTGCTAAAACAGCACAGTTACGACACTGGTAATGAGTCAAGCGCCAAATTGAGATATCTATTATAGGAGATCATCATTTTCATTCTGTTGGATTTGGAAATTTGAGTCAACTTCCTTGTTTGGCTATGGGTCACTGGGAAGTCAGGTTGCAGGTTACAAACCCGTTTAGTTGGAACCTTATTAGTGGGTCAAGTCTGCTGTTTTGAAACCATCACTGATGAAGGGCTTGTAGCTAGTGTCAAGCACAGGCTTAACCTTCTTCATTATGACTGACAGCACTGACTACTGGTGGTAAACAGGGTTGAATAACAAAGAAGTAGCTCAACTTCCTTGTTTCTAACTCTTTTAGACGTGCCAACCTTGGTGGACTTTCTTGATAGTTTGGGCACCCTTGGATTTATGCTCTGTGCCCTCATACCCTGTTCAATTTGAACTGGTTGTGTAAGTACAACCTCATCAATATTATCTGCTCTCCTGTCTCCTTCCTTAGTTGTCACTTGTGTTTCACTAACCTGATTTTTTGACCTGCAGGGACACCCCTAACCACAGAACACTCAAACAACATTGCCACTTTGTTGTTGTGTTTGTTCTATTTCAAAATTTAGTAAAATATCAAATAAACTTCAATTAAGTTACTCCCTAATTTTAATTTTTGCCTTTATCTGAATATGAATATTTAATTAATATTTTTCCCCACACAATATCCCAATTATAGATGGTTTATTTCCTAATTAGTTGTTTTTGGTTTTACAACGCCTTTTTAGATAACCCAAAATAATTTCCACCCTTTTTTTCCAGATTTTACGCCATATTTAAACACCCAGCACAAAGTTTTATATTTATGTTTCAGATTCTGTGCCTTATTTTAGATAGCTAGGCATAATACTTGCTTAAATTTTCATTTTAACACAGCAACTTAGTGATTTCATTTACACGTTGAGTTTCTATGGTGTTTTTTTTGGTTTGAGTTTTGACTCACTGCGCTTGAATGCACTTTGTCACCAATTTACATAGTAAAAATATGTACACTAAATGTCAACTAAACCCATTCTGTTTGTGAATCCATGTATTTTGGCTTTTATTTTGAACATTTATGTTTGTAATATTAGTAATTTGTTATTTTGTTGACCCCTTTTTTCTATTAATACCAAATTCCCTGTTAACAGAGGGTATATTTTACACTGATAGTTGAGATTTTCTTAAATATGAGTTTATTTAATTTAAATCTAAAGTATCTTTGCTTGGTACCATAGGCTTCAAAACTAATTTAAAAGTATTATAGATTTACTGGTTTTTTATGATATTTGATATTATTGTTGTCTGTTTCAGTTACTAATAGGACTTGTTGTTAGATTGAGTCTTTAACTTTTATGAATGAGTTCTTTAGTTCTTAAAAATTATAGTGAACATAGTAGCTTTGTTTTGTGACTGAAACTCATTTGTTCTAGTGCTTGGTATATTTGTTGTTGAATCATCATACATCCATTCCAAGTTTAAATAGATCATTGTTTGACTGGACATTTTTGTCAAATGGTGTACATTTTACATGGAATTAGCTTATATTTTTTATTCTTAAAGTTGAAATTGTGCAACATCTTTGATTACTCCTTCTCAGGGAGTTAACGCCCTGAGTAGCTCACCAAATAGCCCACCACACAGCTCACCAACTAATCATCAACTTGGTGGTACTCTTATCATTTGCCCATCTATTATGGGGATCAAACAATCCAGAACCTAAAAGGAACACAAGTTGAATAAGACTTTTGACTTAAAAGGAACATTACTCATATAAGCCCCATAACCTCCATGAAGTACATAAATAGTATGTGGATTTTCATGATACTTTATATTATCCTATATTCATATCCAATAAAGTATCATTCTCTTCTTAATTTCCCCTTTATCTCGTTTATTATACTTCATAAGAAGTAAATACTCAACAGTGGTAGTACAGGTAGGTTATTTACACCTACGCAACTATAAAGAAAAGTTCCTCCCAGGAAAAAGGTCCATAAAATGGCTCTTCCTGCAGATTGAAAAGACTACAAAGAGGGATAAGACATCCCTACAGGCTTCACCATCTTCACCAACGTCCTTGTCCCCACCAAATAGTACAACCTTCTCCACAACCAAAAACTCCTAAACCCACCTACAACTTCTGCAGGTGCCCAAGATACCCAGTATTGTCTTTCAACGCCTATGAACAGCAGAAATTGAGGCTTTTTGCAGGGTTACACCAAGAAAATGCCTCTCTCTAGATCAACAGTACACAAAGCAAGTTTGCACAAGTGACTATCCCTGCAGACTCTGGGTCAGTGAAATTGCCCTTTGTGTCATGGGAACTGCATCACATTTTGTAAGAGGGTGGCTAGGCCAACACCCCAAACAGAAGGAGAACTGGGACATGTTCAAGGCCATATTTCTCAAAAGCTCTCCATGAAGGACTCTGACGTTGTGATAATGACTGAACTCAGAATGTTTGAAATGACAGGAACAATTGAGGAATACATTGCTGTGTATGAAGACCTACATGACTGCACTCCTAACACTATCAACTTTGACAACCCTGGACCACAATTCACTTCTACAATGGCCTCCCCACACACATTAGACATCAGTTTGACATGAACTGCTGCAAGAACCTCAAAGATGTATTCCTAGAGGGGAAACATGCAGCTCAAAAATATGACAATATACACGCAACCAATAAGAGAAAGGAGAACCCCACAGCAAGAAAGGATCCTTGACCAAACAAACAAAATAATTGAGCCAACAACACCCATCCTCAAAGCAGGAATTGTACTGCCCAAGCCAACCAGACAAGCACCAAAGAAACCAATGAGGAGGTAAAAACTCAGGGGAGTGCTTAGGCTAGCTGCCCTTCCCCAATTTACAAGACTTGTATAGGGACCAGGACGTGGATTCAATCACCATGATCCAAGTACCCTCCAGTAACCCTCTACTGATTGCCACTCAAACTGGAAATAAACTCCTCACTTATTCTTTCTGTTTTTGTAGATATCAGGGCACAGCACTATTTGACACTGGAGCAGACCAATCCCTTGTCAACAAGAAATTTGCTGATCTCATGAAACTACCTACAGTCCAAAGCAGTATCAAGAGGGTCATTATGGCAGACAACAGAAGAACACCAGTCATCAAAGAGGCAAAACCTTTCTTTGCCCAAATTGGAGACATGCAAACCACGCTCAGTGGCCCTATCATACCAATCCCAAGTATGACATTATACTTGGCCTAGATTGGATGAGAAAGACCAAACCTCATATTGACTGGGATAGCGCTACCCTCATCACACAATGAGACAAGGTGCACCACCATGTTTACCCAACCCATCTTGACACACTTATGAGAGACCACATTTTTGTGAAAATCATGGAAACAGAAGAGGAAACTGACCCTAGAAAACTCAATTAGAACACCTGTACATATAAAGTTATCCATTTCAAAAATATGAAAACCAGATGTAAGAACAACTACATCCAAGACCAGCTAGCTTGTGAGTTTCCCTCTGTCTTCCAGAAAGCCCTCCCAGGCTTACCACCACACCACAATATACAACATGAGATTTAACTCAAAGGAAGTGTACCCAAGTCACGCCCTACTTATTATCTCAAACCAGAAGAAGACAACACACTAAAATCCTATCTTGACAAAGCCCTTGAGAATGGACTTATAAAACCATCAAAGTTGCCTTTTGGTGCTGCTGGCTTTTTTTGTAGTAAAAAAGTTGGAGGCCTTTGTCTAGTCACCAACTAAAGTGCACTCAAAAAAGTCACAATTAAGAACAGGTATCCCCTGCCTCTGATCAACAACCTATTTGATGCCCTGGGGGGTCCCAAATATTCATTGAAATTGATCTAACTTCAGGCTATCACCAAATTTGAGTAAAGCCTGAGGATTTTCCAAAGACCGCCTTCAGAACTAAATACAGATCCTTTGAATGTGTTGTTCTCAATTTTGCTATGACCAATGCCCCCAGTACCTTTGTGACCTTAATGAACAAGGTCTCCAAGGAACACATCGGAAAACAAGCAATTATCTACAAGGGAAAACATCATCATTTTTAGCCCAAACTTAAAGCAATACTGGGAAGACGTCCACCTGGTTCTCTGCACCCTCAAAGAAAATCAACCTATTGCCAAACCTTCAAAATGCAACTTCTTTTTTTCTGAACTTCCATTCCTTGGTCACATTATCAGCAAGGACAAGATAAAAACAGACCCAGACAAGATACATGCCATAACTGAAATGCCAGCTCCAAGAAATAAAAGTGAACTCTGCACCTTCCTAAGCATGGTGGCCTATGTAAGAAGGTTCATCCCTGACTGGGGTGCCCTAACAGCCCCCCTGTCTGCCATTACAGGCAAAACAACCAAGTTTGCGTGAACACCACTACAAGACCAACACTTCCAACAGCTAAAATAATGTATGGTTACTGCCCCTATTATCCAGTACCTGAATTGTAAGGGAATATATGAACTAGAAACCAATGTATATGACTACACCATAGGAGAAGTACTCTGTATCCAAACAGCAGAAAAGGACTTTCTCCCTATGGCATACAAATCAAGGAAACCATCCAACAGCAAACCAAGATACCCCATACACAATAAAAAATTGGTAGCCATCATACATTGCCTCATGAAATGGCGCACTATCTGGAAGGAGCCCAAACGTTCAAAGTACTCACCAACCACAAGTTTTTAATATTCTTCAAAACACAACAACACTTTTCAAGAAGAAAAGCTGAGTGGATGAGCCTCATACAGATGTACCCAATGCAAATTGAATACAAGATAGACAAGAAAATGCTTACTGCAAATGCCCTATCAAGGCTATGCAGCAAGTATGTCCTATGCGCTGATGGTGACCCTGATTGGCCCATGTTAATCATGGGGAAACTCCAAGATGGGTTCCCACCTGGAACACCAATGGACATCCAAGAGAAAGTCCTCAATAACAAACTCCTGTTCAAAAACGTATATGGTATGCTACACCAGGTACTCCCAAATAGTGACACTGTACCTTACATCCTGACAACACAAAAGATTGGCACAATCCTTTGATACCACAGAGATCTGGGACACACCTGTAGTAGAAATCTACATGGATACCTCAAGACATTCTAATGGTGGCCCAACATGCTTGACAATATCAAGGAAGTGCTGGACTACTGCAAAGTATGTGAAAAGTATGCCCTCTCTAAAGCACCCCCAAGTCAGTAGTACCAGTATCTATCACAAAACTCTTCAACATGTGGTCAATGGATATTGTGGGGCCAATGCCTGGCAAGAAAAACGGCAAAAAGCATATCATAACAGCTATTGACTATGCCACCAGGTGGCCTGTAGCGCAAGCTACAAAAGAACATAAAGGCAATGATATACAACAATTTATTGGGAAAGAGATCATAGCCAAGTTTGGAAAATCCAACCTCCTAATCACAGACAAAGGCACCAAACTTAAGGCCATTGACACCAATATCTACCTTGCCAAAATGGAATAAAACATATCACTACCAGCCCATACCACCCACAAGCAAATGTATGAGTAGAACAACTAAACAGCTTGCTAGTAGAGCCCTCAGTAAGTTATATGCTAACAATCCAAAGGCATGAGTTGACATGCTCCCAACAGCACTCATGGTCTGTTGAACACGATTCAACTATAATATGGGTAAAAGCCCTTATGAGCTTGTCTATGGACAAAAGCCTGCTCTTGTTAGTACATATGCAAGACCACATTTACCTATAAAAAAGGTGCCAGATGACAGTAACCCTGATGTACGCTGTGCTAGAGAGGGTCAGGAAGACATGGAACAAAAGAGGATCAAAAGAGAGACAATTCCACTATAACAGGAAAGATTCAAGGTTGAAGACAAAATATGGGTTGTCAATCATGACCAGCATAAGTTGGACCCAGGGATACATGGACCATGCATTGTCATGGAAGTCAAGTCCAACAACACTTACCTCATCAAAGGAATTGGACAAAAACCAAATTAAAATGTATGCACCATGACCAACTCTGCCTGTGCAAGGCAAGAACAGCCCAAAGCAATTCCAGACTCCCTGTCCCCAATACCAAACTGGATCAGTACCAAGCACATATCCACAATACTATCAAGATAATTCCCAAGGTTCCACCTTTCAGAACCCCAGGGAAAGATGTCACAATATCTTTGATTACTCCCTCTTGGGGAATTAACGCCCTGAGTAGTTCATCAAATGGCTCACCACACAAATCACCAACTAATAATTAACTTGGTGGCTGTCAGGGATCCAGCCTGTGGGGGGTTCTTGGGAACTTGCAGGCAGACAGCCTACAGGCCCTGTAGGAAGGGCCCATCACAAGATTGGTGCTAACTTTACAATATAAGATAAAAATTTGCCCAGGAGGGCTCAAGGTCTGCTTGCAGGTACCATTGAATCAATCAAGCCAGTAAGAGTGATATATATCACTCCAAATATCTGAGTGGAAGTGAATTCATTGGCCACAACAGATTCTTGTGGGCAGTTGGGCTGCAGGGTAAGAGGTGGTGTCATTGAAACCAAATACACGGACAGGTAGTTGTACTTGTTGCAGAATAGCAGAGGGGGTTGGGTAATCTTGGTACCCTCTCTATAAAGATTTCTGTCACTCTAGTTCTAGCCTCAGGGCCGTAGATTAGGATTTCCTCTAGGGTAAACTCTAAATAAGCAGGGTTGGGTGGGTACTAGGTGAAATGTACTGGGCCAAAGGGAGCTCCTGGTGGACAATAAAGGTTGGGCGGCTGGTCTGCAGTTTCTTGGAGTAGATGAGTATGAGGTACGGAACCGCGGGAAGTAGACTGTAAATGAAGTAGAACTAATAGCAGGTATGGAATAATCTGGTTGAACCAAAGGTTCATGTCTCTTTATTGCAAGAATAGCAATGGGCAACTTCCTGGCAGTCCAGGGTATAAGTATGCCCATCTGCCATGGGTAAACTTTTACAAATTCATTTGGGCCTGGTGCTACCGTCTACCAGGTTTTTCCAGTCCTCAGTGGCATCCATGCAGGATTTAATTCATTGGCTGGATTGAACTGAGAATACTCAAATTTCCTTGTCAGGTTGTAGAGTTGGTCATCTCTGGGTGGTCCGCATTCTACAGGAAGTTTCTTTGTTTCCCCTTCTGCGGTGGCCCAATTATTCCAGGATCTTTGGTTTGGCCCGCCCTCTCATTGGTTGGTTTAACAGGAACCTTTGGCGTGGGGGGTCTTAATGCAGGTAATTTTAGTTCATAAAGCCTTAGGAGATTCCCCAAAGTCAAATCCTGCTCTGGTTTGAGTCCAAAAATCTGCAGGTGGCCAGGGGGCTGGTCCTGCAGGCCACCAGCCCGCAGGGTATTGGGGTTTGATCCCCATAGTTGAGGGTTTCCTATGAGCATGATCAACAGGAGTTTGACACTTGTGACAGTGGTACTACTATCATTTGCCCATCTATTACAAGGATCAAACAATCCAGATCCTAAAAGAAACACAATTTGAATAAGCCTTGTGACTTAAGAGGAACATTACTCATATAAGTCCCATGACCTCCATGGCGTACATGGACAGTATGTGGCTTTCCATGATACTTTATAATACCATATATTCATATCCAATAAATTATTATTCTCTTCTTAATTTCCCCTTTATCTTGTTTATTATACTTCATAAGAAATATATACTCAACAAAATTTCTTGTGTGACTAAACCTATGAGTTCTGAACTGAACAATTTATGTTTATCTCAACAGGTTTGAAAACTACATTTTTCTAAATGGGGTGCATCAAAGCTCATTTCAAATCATCTAATTTATGGATTTCATAAATGTGTTCCAGAATTGAGTTTAGTTCAATAGATCATAAGATATGAAACAAACTAGGTGGTTGCCCTGTCCAAGGACAGATTTAAAGTTAAATTTAATGTGTCAATCAAATGTATTTGTATTTTTAGGCTGGGATTACTTGTCATAAATTTAATTATTTTTGTTTAAAAATGATTTATTAAAAGTTAGTTTGAATTATATTTATTTAAAATAAAACTGCATATTCCAAGTATAAACATAATACAAAATAGAAATCTAAATAAGTGTAACTTTACTTTTAAGTTTAGAGAAACTAAAATAATAATTTAAACAAAATGTTATTTTATTTTTAAACTTTATCAAAATATAAAGCTGATATAAAGCTTTAAAATAAGTTATCGAACATTAATATTGGCTTAAAATTCACAGAGATTTGACGTTTTTAGTTTTTTATCTGTTCTTAGAGTAAATTCAGATGTATTAAATCGAGTCCAGGCTTTGATTATGACACGAGCTCGATTTCACAGCTTCATTCTGTATTTCAGCATCTAGAGCTATCATATTTGGTACCATTTTGATCGAAATTATCTGGAAAATTTGTTAGACGTTCTAAATTTCATGAAATTAATTTTAATAATTTTAATATTATTGTTGTCAGCTTACTCCACTGATATCCTTATCAGGATGCTAAAATGATAAGCAAGGTTAACTCTGAACCAATCTGCAGTCCCTTAGATCAGCAAAGTATCTGAGAAGAATATTGTATTACAGTACTTTTAAAAGCTATGGCAATAACCAAAAATACTTCAGATTTAAACAAAATGATTTCAGATTTAAGCAAAATCCAACTATCAGGTTAAAATATACACTCTGTTAACAGGGTTTATTGGCGTTAATGGGTGAAATGAGTCAACACAGCAAAGAAGTGCTCACACGCAAAGCAAAACTATTCAAACTACAATCTGAAATGCATTGATTCACAAACAAAATGGTGTGAGTTGACTTTGGTGTACATATGTTTACTATGTGAATTGGTGACAAAATACACCCAAGCAAGGTGAGTCAAAACTCAATCCAAAAACAAAACACAATAGGAACTCACTATGTAAGTGAAACCACTCACTCAATGTGTGCAATGGATTGTAATCAATAATGATACCAAGGTATCTAAAATTAGACACACAAGCCAAGACATAAATTTTAAAAATATTGTGTTGGGTGTTTGAATTTGCAGTAGAATCTAGGAAAATGGGTGGATTTTTTTTGAGTATTCTAAAAGGGCGTTGTAAAACCAAAAACAACTAATTAAGAAATAAAAAATCTATAATTGGGATATTGGGCAGGAAAAATATTAATTAAATATCCATATTCAGATAAAAGCAAAAATTAAAATTCAGGAGTAACATAATTGAAATTTATTTAGTCTTTTATTAAATTTTTAAATGGAAGTAACACAACAAAAGGGTATTGATGCATCTGTTGTGCACTGCAGTTGTGGTTGCCCCTGCGGGTCAAAAAATTGAGTCAGTGCAACACAAGTGCCTACTAAGGAAGGAGACAAAGGAGAGTTCCATAGTGATGCTGCACTGACACAGCCAGTTCAAGGAGCACAAGCTGCTAGGGTGCGGAGCATCAACCCTTGGGTCCCCAAGCTGATCCAGAAGCCCACCAAGGTTACCACCACCAATAAAGTTAGAAACAAGGATGTAGAACTTACTTTGTATGTGTTTGACATTGTGTACCGGCAAGAGTTGGTCCTGTCAGCCATGCTGGAGAAGGTGAAGCCTGTACTTGATACTAGCTACAAGCCTTATGTCAGTGATGGCAACCAGGAAGAGGACAAGGAGCCTTAGTTCTAAAGAACTGCTGAGGGACAGCTTGTGTTAAAGAAGGTTGCAGCCTTCTATACCAAGGTGCCTACGCCTTGCAAGCTAGTCTCCAATCAGGATCTAGATTCACCAACTCCTGCAAAGCCTTCTCAGAAGCGCATTCCTGATATCAAACACATCATTCTTCTTAAGCTAATGTGGGAATTGGGTAATTACAAGGCGGCCACGGCTCTTGTTGGGGTGGATCCCAAGTACGCTTCCAAGACCTTCAATAGATTCATTAACATGGGTAAAGTCCTTGCCACAGAAAAATCCATGCATGTTTCTACCATGCTCACCAAGGAGCACAAATGGGAAATCTGCCAGTGGATCATATGGAATGTCATCTTGAAATAGCAAATATACAGGCCATGGTTAAATCTACTTTTGGGATTGAGGCCTCAATTTCCTTTTACTACCATCTGCTGAAGGGGATGCGCTTTTTCAGGAAAAAGCTCTGGGTATCTCTGTACAATTGGAATATCCCAACCAACATTGAGACCCAGAAAAAATACGCAGAGGCGTATACTGCCCTCAAAGCCAAGGGAACAGTCAAATTTTACTATATTGACAAATTGACATTTGCCTTGTCTATACACAATGCATATGGCTATGTACCCAAAGGCTTCAATGATAGGATGGCTTGGCGTGCTGCAGTCTGCGCCACAGCCTACTTAATGGTGGCTCTCCTTGGTCCAAAGGGGGTTGAGCTGTACCAAATAATACTAGGCTCCCACAATAGCTGGACCTTCCTATCATTTCTCTAATTGGTCCAGGAGCACCTGAGGCGCACAAGCTTGGGCTTCACCAATGTCATTGTGTTGGACAATGTTGGTCTCCATAAGATGGCTGACATTATCAAGGAATTCTCAATGATTGACACCAGCATTGCTGTGGGCCCCCAGCAATTGACCACAGCAAATTTGTGCCTTCTCTTTCTCCCTGCCTACTTTCCCTTCCTAAATCCCATTGAGGAAGTCTTTGGATGGCTCAAGCAAGTTGTCAAGCAAGAAACCCCAACTGGGACCAAAGACCTGTTTAATTTGCTATAGGCTGGGATCCACACCCTCCCAGCTGAGACTGTGGCCAAATTCTATGGCCACGCTGATTTGTTCATCCCTGTGTGCCTTGCCAAACAGCCAATTAATTAAAGGCTTAGCTTGTCCAACTTTTTTATTCTCTAATTTACTATTCAAGATTTATTAATTATCATTTTATATTTAGATGTTTCCAAGCCCACAATCACATTTTCCAGGACCATCAATGAAGGTAGTAATTTATTTATTTATAATCATTTTTTATTGTGGCATCTAAGGGTATTCCAAACACTTGATACTGGATTACACAAACACATTAATATCACTTTTGGCAAATAAATATAAAAGTCAAATTAAAAAAGTTAAATGTAAAGTGTACAAATTATAAGCAGATTTTATTGACATATTATTTTGCTTTTATTAAGACCTTCTCTGGGATATAATTTACAAATCTTGTTTGATAAAATAAGAATTAAGAAATTTTATTATAATAAAAATAATATAAATTTTAATGAAATTTATTAGAAGAGAGAATTTATTAAGAGCGCCTGTAGTGAGTTCTTCTGTATGTACCCACCCTGCAATGGAGGTGGCGCACAACCTCCACTGCCACACTGTGGATGGTGGATAAACCCTTATTAAAATATTCACAGCGGCTGGTAAAAGGGAGTATTGTTAGGTGAGAATGCAGGAGCAGCTTCTCAGACGGGGCCACAAACTCATAGATTTGTGCCAGGACCAGGGTGTCTTGAATTATGTGGTTGACCAAGTTGTAACCCGGGGGGACTTTCTTCCCGTCCAGGGAGAGTCTGGCCACGTCAATTCCTAGGAGGACCTTGTCAAGATCCTCCATGCTGGCGCCCATTCTGAAGTAGAAAAGATGCCCCAGTTAAACCACCAATGAAGCCTTTGCCCAGCAAAGGCTTCTGTAAACTTGCATAATTTATTAAAAACTGCACTGATCTTCTTTTCATGCTTTGTTTTTACAAAGGTCAGCTCCATTGCTTGCAAGACCCCTGTCTTGTTGGCACTCCATGCTAGCTCCAAAGTCCTCCAAGAGGATTTCAGTTTTCTTGACGGCTGTTGCAGATGCAACAGCCAATTTTCCCACTGCATACCCAACGTTGTCCAGCAGGTAAGAGAGCGTGTGCTCCAAGGGGTAGTAGAAGTAAGCAGCCGCATGGGCCTGGTCCATCTCCAGAACATTCTTGAATGGAAGCGTCAACAGGACGTCTCTAACAAGCTCAATGAAGTTTACTGTGTAAACTCCATTGAGGACCACCAGGTCAATTGGGCATCCTTGTAGGCAGTAACTGCCACTCAGATGCCCCCTCAGTATGTGTAAGCTCAGCCAATGCCTCCTGCGGCATTGGAAAAGACCTGTGGACCCTGTTTTTGAGCTCCTGCAAGACAGGGGGGACAGATAGAGCTGTTTGGCCACATGAGTGGCAAAATTCAAATAGAAGGCAGGAGGAATAAAAGGAACCAGGACCTGGCAGAGTTTGCCATCAATGTTTTCTAAAAAAGGTAAGTATTTTAGAATTTTTATTAATTATAATTTTTTATGTACCTTTGTGGGTTTCCTCCTTGCCAGCGGCTTCAGCAGGCTTTGCCATTCTTGACGCAAGTAATTGTGCTGGCAATTCAGTGTCCTCTTTCCTGGCGCGCTTTGCTGGCTTGAGATGTGCATACATCTCAGGGTTGTTTGTCCAGACAGACAGCAGGCAGAGAGGGCACAGGACTCAAATTGAATGCCTTCCACAACAGTCTTATGGACATTTAAAAGGCTTTCAATTGTTGTTTTATGGGTGTCTGGCATCTTGACCATAAGTGCCTTGGCAGACACCTTGTCAATTTTGTCCCCAGTGAGGACAGCGGACTTCACTTTGGCTTTGACCTTGCAGTCAATGTCTTTGATTTTGGCAATTGCCAAGTTGAGATCCTTCAAAAGCTTCTCTTAATTCTCTCATTGATTTTTTACTAACCTTTTCATATGTTTTTATGGCTTTTGCCCCAATAAAATCTGTATTATTATGATACTGTTGCCTCTTTGTTTATTCCTATTTATTTTCCCATTTAATACATTATCCCATCTTTTTACCCATTGTGTATATGTTTTACACTCATCTCAATATGTGTTGTTTGCTTTGTGTTGGCATTGTTTCCTTAATTGCCATATTATTTTTAGCGCTTTGCACAGCCCCAGGTGAAAATATTAACAATAATTTGGTGATCAGCTAAATTTTTATTAGAAAATTATAGGTTAATTGTGTTTAGGTAAAGTTGTTGCTGATCCAAATTCAAAACCTTAATGATAAACTTTAAGCCAATCAGGAGCCAAGTGATAAAGTGATTGTTGTGACATAAAGGGTCATTCAATAATTCTTTGATGCATGTGCGCTAATTAATATGATTGGCTGGATCTTTTGCTATTGTGTGCCATTGCCACTGTGGCAAGTTGTTGGTGGACTAGTGCTAACCCAGCAGCTGATTGGGCACTAGTCCATCAACAACTTGCCACAGCAGCAATGGCGTACAATAGCAAAAGATCCAGCCAATCATATTAATTAGCGCACATGCATCAAAGAATTATTGAATGACCCTTTATGTCACAACAATCACTTTATCACTTGGCTCCTGATTGGCTTAAAGTTTATCATTAAGGTTTTGAATTTGGATCAGCAACAACTTTACCTAAACACAATTAACCTATATTTTTCTAATAAAAATTTAGCTGATCACTAAATCATTGTTAATTTTTTCATAAGGGGCTGTGTTTGGGTACTAAAAATAACTGTGTTCTGGATCAAGATACATGGCATAGTAAATGTATGATTTTATCAAAATAAGCTGAACATAAAGAGTAAAACCAACTATAAAAAAGAGAGCATGAACAATTTAAATTCAAAATAAAGATAATATAAATAGAAAATGTTTGGCAACAGGGGGTTATTGAGGCGGGAAAGAGTGATGCCTAGTAGGCAAAATAGCGCAGAAAGGAAGACATGGAGGAAGTGCTGGCCTGGGGGGTCTGGGATGGCAACCTCCAGAATTAACCCATACAGAATGGAACATCCTCCTTGTTGACAATTTCAAAAATTGTTTTTGCTTTATTTTTTATAATTTCAATTAAAAGCCAAAATAAAAATTGAACATTGCTTCTATTATCAGTTCAATTATTTAATCAAGAAAAAAATATGCTTTAATATTGAAAATAAGAAAAATATTTTTGAGAATTTTTGACATGGAGAATGTTCCACTATGTATGATTTAATTCTGGAGGTTGTCTCTGGGATTGGGTGGGTGGGTGGGGCTGGAAGGTGGGGGGTGGTGGCGGGGATAGGGGTAGAATTGAGCATGATGGCCACCATATAACACTTGTCATATTCCTTGTCTATCATTGGCTGGATGGGCTGGTAGGTGGCAGTGGCACAAGGTGGGAGGCGCTTGTCCTTCTGTGATTGGTTGCCCTGTTCACATGGAAGACAATTTGGGCAAACAAGTCAGCCACCATTTGGCAGCCAAAGAGAGAATTGTGGTCAAGGACCCCAAGATAGAGGTTGTATAAATCCTGAGGGCGGCGCTCCTGTAGTGTAGATCCAATGTTAAAGAAGAAGACATCAGCCATATGGATGTCTGCATGACCAGCTGGGTACACAGAAGCCTGGTGCCCGCGTTGCTTGATGGCCTCAAGGGCAGTGGAGCTACCCTCCATTTGGTGGCTCAAGAAAACCTGATGCTTTGAATTTGAGCCATCCCAGGAGTCAAGAAATCCACTGAGAATGTGGCTGTGCTTGTAGCCATTGGTAAAATATAGGGTTGTCCAATAGTAGACAAAAATCTTGGCCAAAACAGCCAGGAATGCACCAATGAACATCCTTTTCTTGACCTTCTTCCTCCCTTTTTGGGTGACGGCTCTTCCTTGCGCGCCAAAATTGTCAAAAGCTATGGATAGCTTATAGTAAGAGATGAAAATGATGTCATCTGACAAACTTGTCAGTCATCAGACCAGTGTTGACTTGATGTCAATATCATATGGGGAATCCTCAGCGCCATCCCATTGGTTGCTAGCAAAATTGGTAAGAACCCGTATGGAAGCCACCTTTCCGTGCATCCAGAGCTGCACCATGCGCTTGGAGACCCATATGTTATGGTGTGTGAGCTGTTTGCAGACCTGAGTTAGGGGAAGCTTGGGGTCCCTCTGGAGGAGGTCAAGCATTATTGGGTATGCCTCATTGATTTGGGACTCAGGGGCCTTCTTTGGCTTCTTGGCTGTCCCAATCAGATTCCCCTTATTCATTAAGTTATTGAATTCCTGCATTTTGTGGCTTGGGTGAATTGCAACTGGGCGGCAATCTGGTCCCATGACAGACCCTGTAGGTTTAGTGTCACAATTTCCTGGAAAATCTGGGTGGTGATGATTTGTTGTTTGGGGCGCTGGGCCACAGGAGCTGAAGCCTGATTGGCTATAGGGGAGGCAGGTTGGGTTTTGGCAGGAAGTTGTTCCAAATCAAGGCTGCCATCCAGATTGGTTGGTTGATGGGCAGCTTGTGTGGGGGTGCGTACGGGAGCTGGGGAAGAGCTAGACGCTATGTGACTCTCAAACTAGTCAAAGTCATATGGGTTGGTGGTCAGGTACAGGTCAGCTTCCTTGTTACCTGCCTTAAAGGCTTGGGTATAAACAGGTGCCTCCACGCCCTGAGCCTTGCCTGCATTGAAGCTGGCTTGGCTGCTTGCGCCGTTGAAGATGTTGCCAGTAAAAACCATTGTAAAAAACCTAGGATAAAATCACTAAAAGTAGAAATTTTAAAATTTATTGGTTTATTTTTATTGTAATCTCAAGTCCACATTTGGAAGGTTCTCAAAACTATTTCATACAAATCAGGAGCCATGAAAATGAATAAAATGCCTCTGTTCCTAAATTGAATAGCTGCTGATTGGCTGTTAAATTGATAGTTTTCTATTTTAGGCCACTCATATTACACATCTTGTGTGAGTTCATTTTGTTTTGTGCTTGTAGAATCTTGCTTCTAGATTGCTCAAATTTTGTTCTATTTTAGTCCTTCTGTTGGTGCCTCATATGAATCCTGATTGGATTATAATATAATCTGGAACAGCATCCATCCATCTCACTTCTTGCGTCAGTTCATTTTGTTTGTGGTTTGAACTACACGCTTGATGTTTGATATAATTTTGTATAATGGGCTAGTGAAATTTCTTTTTTGGTTGGCAGTTCATTTATTAACTGATTTTTTTTAAATTAATTGAATCCTGAATCTTGAGCAACTTGGATTTTGTTCAAATCTGAAATCATTTTGTTTAAATCTGAAGTATTTTTGGTTGTCACCATAACTTTTAAAACTACTGTACTAGATGTCAAAATAAAAAATTCAAAATGTGAAAGCCAGCATCTTTTACTTAAAATATTATTTATATTTATAATTTTAATCATTTCTCTTTAAATTGACTAAGCTCTCTTTTCTCAACAAAATCAATCCAAGCATAGAGCTTAAACATCCAATCATATAAATGTGCATCAAATTAGCACTATTCTTAAACAATTTATTTCACCGCCTTTAAGTTTATTTTATCAGGTTTAATCTATACTGTTATGAGGCCATTGGACTCATAGTGATTTAACTGCAAAATACAAACAAGAAGTTCCATGAAACACATACTTTTCCCCCTTATCTGCCATGTAAATACAGCATATCCCCCATTTAGCCACTCAAGTATATAAGCTTGATCTTTTTGAATACTCAACATATCAATAAAACCATATTTCTTAGATTTGGTAACTTTAGCCATTTTACTGAATAAAATAAGAACCACCAGCTCAAACCAGCCAAACTGAACTATAACCCAAGTTTACTAAAAACCCAATCATTCAACTTCTTGGTTTTCAATACATTCTGGAGTTTCAAATCTACGCAGCTAAGCCTCTTTGTTGCAGTTTCAAAGATTGAATCACCATTTTTAAAATATATTTCTAGAGAAAATATTATCAAGGTACGAGTGGCCTTATTTTTATTTCACATTATTTAGGACACACTCTGGTGGATTCAATCTACATGATTTCAGCCATATAGGCAAGGAATTATATGAAAGGATGAGCCAAATCAAGATTTTGATTTGATTAGCATTTCAACTTAAATTATATAGAAACACAATTCAATTGAATCCCTTGATGTTTAAATGAACTTGAGGTGAAATTACAGACAGAGATTTGCTTTCATATATATTAACTCGCCTTTTTTGACATTGCCTTGCTTATATATATTAATTGCTAGTTTAACCAATTGCCATCATTACTAGATTAAAACTATGGCAAGTAAGGTTAACTCTGAAACAATCTGCAGCCACTCAGATCAGCTGATGCATCCGGGCGGATTTTTTTCCATTATTACAGTGTAAAATAAATAAATTAAAATGTCCAAGCCAAACATATCTTTCTTAAACTTAATATTTATTTATCTAATTGAATCCAATTACTTAAAATCAATCAAGCTCCCTTTCTCCAGTTAAATCAATTATCAACATAATTTTAGAGCGTTAAGTGTTTATTCTAAAATAACACTATTAAACAATGTGTTTCACCGCATTTCAAGTACAATCAATACATTCTAGAGTTGCAAATCTATACAGCTAAGCCTCTTTGTTGCAGTTTAAAAGGTTGAATTGCTGGTTTAAATATATATTTTAAATAAAAATTATTAAAGTTCAAGTGGCCTTGTTTTCATTTTGACATCATTTAGGACACTCTGGTGGATTACATCCACATGCTTTCATCAATGTATGTAAGGGATTGTATGATAGGATGAGCCAAATCAAGATTTTGATTTGGCTAGCAATTTTAAGCTAATTTATATGGAAGATCAATTAAATTGTACCCTTGATGTTTAAACAAAATCAAGGTGAAATTACCAATAAATGTAATTACATGTCAGGAGGATCCTGAAAGTTACTTTAGTTTGGTACACTGTACAATGTAGAGTACTTTTACCATGCAGCTAGATTTAACCACTTGGTTCCCCTTTGCATGGCATGTAAATCATAAACCCTTAATAAAAAAGAATTTTATTTATTATTTAGTTACATTTAACATTCAACTATATTTTTATTTAATTAATTGAATTAATTCAGCTAATATGACTTCTCACTTATTTTTTATGCATTATGCTTTAACTAAGGTAGTGTAAATATATGCAACTTAATTCATGGTATATACAAGCAAGTTTATCTAAAATGTGCAGCTATTAATGTATAGCTTTCTTTTCTTTAATGTGGTACCAATTAGTAGAAAAAGAGAAGAAAGTGTGATCTATAAAAGCCCTTCCAATCTGATGGATGCTAACATCAAACTATGAATTTATTTGCCATTATCACCATTCTAGCCATCTTTTCTTCCATGCTTGTTAGTTCCTCTCCTACTGCTGCTGAGCTGACCATTGTCCAACATTATCCCACACTTCTTCAGCGCGGAACTTCTCTTTTATCTCCTATGGCTTTAGCAAAAAACTATACAATTGCTTATTCTCCAACTGAAGCCAACTGGCTTTACACATATTTCTGGTCATTTATATTGATATTATCTGCTATCCTTTCAGATGATGTCCATACAGTGAAAAAAACAGAAAGCAGCAAGGAGTATACATCTTATGAAGAGCCCATCATTTTCACAGAAATATTCCCAAGTCCTGGGGCCCCTGAGTATATCCTGGTTGATTATGAAACTTTAGGCTTGGAAAAACCAATACCCATTATGTGGAAGATGAAGAGATTGAGGATTGAAATCTACTCTAAGTCACTTCTTACATATTATACACCTTTTTACTCACCCCTTATTTTATATCAATAAATTTTAATTTTAAATATATGTTCAGTTTATGTTTCTAGCTATAGATAAATAGTATTTTAATTTAGGTTGTTGTTTTAAAAATTATGTTCTTTTCTAGAGACATTCTATCATATTTTTAACACATTTTGTTAAAAAAATATTTTGTTCAAATTTGAAGTTTAAACAGAAATAACTAACTTAGAAATAGATAAATTTTATATTGTAAATATTTAAAAAATAAACACAATAATATATCTTTCTATTGTATAAAATATTGTCATGTATTTATTTAATATTAAATCAAAAGAAATTAAAAAGACTAGAATAGATTTTATTTATATCATTTTGATATTTATATAAATACAAATTAAAGTTAGAACTCAAATTTAATATATTATACATTAGTTTTCAAAGCTATATTGCTAAGCAAAAATAACTCATCTGTAAGCAGAATCAACTCATCTGTTAAGGAAACTAACTCAAATGTAAGTGAAATCAGCTCAGATGAAAAAAATAGTTAAAAAATGAATATATATTGATAAAAATAGATTTGGGTTACCTCTATTTTGTTCTGATATGCATTGATTTTGCTTACATCTGAGTTAATTTTATTTACAGATGAGTTTTTTTACTTAGTGCCATAGCTTTGAAAACTACTGTACTATATTTTTATTACTGTATTATTTTCTCAGCTTGAAGAGCCAAAATACTCTAAAGGGTTTAATCTAGATAGATCTATTCAAAGACTACTTTCTGATACGTAATACTCCTTTTCCAAGATATATTTAAGAAGTTTTACCAATAATCACCCCAAATTAAATAACATAACATATCATCTTTAAATTTACTTTTTTAATGCTGTCTGTCAAGATTTTGCATCTTGGTAGATAATATTTCTGTCAGGTGTCATATATATACTTCTGGGAAGTATAATAAACAAGTTAAAGGGGAAATTAAGAAGAGAATGATACTTCATTGAATATGAATATAGGAAAATATATAGTATCATGGGAAGCCACATACTGTCCATGTACGTCATGGAAGTCATGGGGCTTATCCAAGTAATGTTCCTCTTAAGTCATGTGGCTTATTCAAGTTGTGTTCTGCTTAGGATTTGGAATGTTTGATTCCCATGATAGATGGCTGAATGATAGTAGTGCCACCAACTTAATGATTAGTCAGGGAATCATTTGGCAATTCACTTGGGGAATTAATTTCCCAAGAGGGAGTAATCATAGATGTTGCAACACAGGAAATGCTTTTCTGACTCTAAATTGGTTAACATGATTAGAAAATCAGCAAGGATAATTTAGATAATTTTAAATTAGCTAGCCATTAATTAAGAAACAACTGTCACTTTTATTATTATTTTTATAATCATCCTAACCTTCACAATGATTCCATACCAACAATTGAACCCATGCATCTAATAGTGAGGATAGCTACTTTCTGTTATCAGATATTGCCTCTGTTTATTCAAATCAAAGCTTTGCTATCAATCTGGAGCTTCTAGAACATCAATCTGAATCTGCAAAGAGTACAGTAGTTTGATAACATGTTGAGATAAAAAAAATCATCTAAGCCTAAAAAATTAAAGTGCATTCAAATCCATTCTAGTTTAATATAAATTCCTTGATTTTTATTTCATTTTTAGACTGAATTGATTTTTTATCTCAAAAGGTTATAAAACTACGGTATAATCAATATGAAATATGTACTTTACATACCTTATTAGCTTGATTTTCATGACACAACACTTAAATTTGACCACTGATATAAGATGAGCAGTTTAAGTAGCTTTGCTTTTTTTCTACCAAGCAACACTCAAGAGGTTCTGGGATTAGGCAAGGGCCAAGCCTTTCAGTTTTTTTCTCCTCTTGTTGTTCAAAATGACCATGGTAATAATTTTGGATTTAAAGAAAATAGTCTTTAAATTAATTTTATCATATCAAAAGAGATATATACTCATCTTTTTAGCCTCCTAGTTTAAACAGCTCCATATTCTTGATTCAGGTTTTGGAATTTAAAGTAAGAATTTAAGCCCCACTCATATTTTCTTTCCAGTTGTTTTAGAAACAATAAATCTTACATAAACTTATTTGTGTTTAATATTTTATATTTTCATTCAAACTTTAGAGCTACTCAGTTCACCTTCAGTTATGCAGGGGAAATATTTCCTACTCTTATTCCTTTGTCTTTTCCCTTTCTTGGTCCTGGGCTTACAAGAGCTAAATCCTTATCCAGACTAGCATAAGTCCTTTACTGAGTAAATCCATTCTGATAAAGCTCTCTCTGACGGGGATTCTGATATGATACTGGCTATTAGGGACATAAATTTAACTATGGTCAATTTTCTTCTTCTGCTCCTGCTGAGAACACACCTCTGGTTTTTCCAAACTATACCTTTTAATTAATTAAGTAATTGACAGAATATTATCTCATAGGGAGATTAAAAAGTTTATTGTGCTATTTTTATTTCTTGGAACAAGTTGGCTACTTAGAAATCATGACTCTTATAATTGATCCCATAGTTACTGGGTTTAACTTGGGAGCCTTATTTTAAAAAGTAGTGAAATTTACTCCTTCAAAGTAAATTACAGAAATATTATTAGAGTGTTTGGAGTTTGATATATGTTGATAGTGAAATGATATATATGACAATAAAAATCTTTTATTAATTAGGTCTTTTAGTAATAAGCAAGCAGAAGACCAAAAGCTTAGGAAAATCAAGAGAATATATTATCTAATTCATATGGATATTGTACTGATAGCTGGTGGTCACAAATAATTTCTCAAAAGTACAGAAAAAAGGGATTGTACTTTAAAAGTGTAGCTATGCAAAAGAGGCTCTAAAAAGCTTCAAAAGCTAAAAAGTAGAGTTCTATTATCTATGTAGGTAGGGGTAATCTAAAGTCTTCCTTCCCACAAGAGCAATAAAGGCTTTATATAGGCTTAGAAAGCCCTCTTTCTAGGATATCATATGGCTTTGAATCATAAAACTCAGATGTATCAATTTTGTCTTTGACTTGAATAGGTTTGTGCAAAGATTTGGCTGATTTTTCTTTCAAGTTTTCTAATTTTCCCATTTAATTAAACAGAATTTCAATATTAATACATTCAGTGTGCTATCAAATAACTTAATATAGTGGTAAAAAGCCAGGTAGAACCCTCTTCCATCCTACTGGTGAATGATATAAATTACTGCAGCCTATAAAAATTCCCCTTTTGTAATAAAAATTTAGTTTATCTAACTCTTCTTTTGGTTCTGTGTTAACTTTTAGGTCTCATTTATCTCTTGAAGGAAGATCACTAATATACTCCTAACTCCCAGGACTATAATTAAATTAATCTTATTGATACTTGAAGACTAAACTTTGTCTAGCACAATATCAGAGTTCTCCATGACATGCTTAATAATATCATCATTGTGACCCTAACACACCCAAAAAGCCAACAATTAACCCTAGAGCAAACATTGGATTCCAATAATCAAACAGTCCAACACAAGCATAAATCCAAAACTGAAACACTTTTGAAGCCTTATGGATTATAATATAAAGCAAGAATAAGAGGATATACATAAGAGGAACTGGGGACTGATAATTCACAAGAAGAACTGGTATAAGTAGAAATGAAGCCAATATATTTCAATGCAAGTAAGACAATTCCTTTTGTGAATACCGCTATTCACCATGTGTTGATTTTGCCTTTGGTGGGCCATTTCAAAGACAAATCTCTTGCTTTTGCTTTTGCCTCTCAAAATGAGTTGATGAATGAATCAGGAAATATAATTTTTTGGTTTTCTGACTCTGCGCATCTCACTTGCCCCACTCATGCTTGTGGCAAGTGATTCTACCGTCCTGGTAGTGTTTTATGATATCAACAATTACTATATATTCCTTTTACTAATTCACCAATAAAATCAAGTTATATTCCCATTTTTGTCTTTGTGTCTCCACGTACTTCTTTGCCTCTCTCTAGCCACAACTAGTAGAGATTATTCTTCCAGGGCTGCAAGGTAATCACATAGCCTTCCCTGTCATCTAACCAATACTTAGTACAAATCCAATCCTAAGGTTAGGATCCCCTGTTGTGTGTCTGTGCTGCGCCTCAGAACACAACAAAAATGGTGCTCACTACAGGGACTGTAAGCCCCTTGGTTATCCCTTTTGCATCCACATTTTCAGGTCCTTTGCCTCTGCTATACAAGAGCCAACTTCACCTGAAATTACTAGCCCTCCTATTGAGTAAATATTGCCAACTTGCCTATTATCCCTACTGTACTGAACCTTGGGAATTGTCCCTGCCTAGTTGCTTACCCCATGGGTACCCATGACTTAGAACAAGTCATGTTGGTAGCCCTTGGGATAGCCCGTGAAGGAGCCATCCCTCAACTTCAGCTGCAGTTCAGTTGGGCTGAATACTACAAATTAATTGTGGCTCCTCAATTTCCACAGCATCTCCTCTCAGAAGCTGGCTCCGCTGAGCACTTACTATTGTCCTTTGTGCAGCCTGCCTTGGTCCACCATCAGATGGTGTTGGGGCTCCACGTCCAAGAAATCTTGTCTCTACAAGAAGTGGTTACTCATCACTGGGACCAGTTTGCTGCCTACCAACAGTGGATCCATTCCCTGTTTTCCTTGGTATCTGACAATCAGCGCAACTCTGTTACCTCCCAGACCTGTTTGGTTAATTCTATCAAAAAAATGTGCCAA
Organism: Entomophthora muscae; assembly: GCA_014839935.2. Lineage (NCBI taxonomy): Eukaryota > Fungi > Entomophthoromycota > Entomophthoromycetes > Entomophthorales > Entomophthoraceae > Entomophthora > Entomophthora muscae. Next base: position 160,665 of record QTSX02003668.1, read on the forward strand.
TTCATCCCTGTATACGTCAGGAAGTGTCTACACAAGTTTCAACAGCTAGAAAAACCCTGGAAAACTCAAGTAGATTCCACCTTGAACGCTTATCTCTCCAACATTGAACAACTTGTGCAGCAGCTCAATACATTCAGCACGTATTTATTTGAGCAACTACAGCAGGTAGCAGAATTTGCTGCTAATGGCCTTAATTAACTCAGTACAGTGTTTGGTCAAGAGAGAGCTGCTACCGCCGCTGCTATAGCCAAACTCTAAAGTCAAGTGAATGAATTATCTACGCCCAAGCCTAATGTTCCGCCCTCTCCCCCTTCTGATGACTTGGTGAATAGAGAGCAGAAAATATGGGATGATATTCAAGAGCTATGTACAACTACTTGTAGTCAAAGACGTCCTACTGAGGCTCCTCAACCTGACTCCCAGATGCTTGAGTTGACTGCTCAAGTTGCTGAGCTACAGCAAGAACTTGCTGCCTTAAGCAAGATGATGACAACTGTTGCTAGTCTAGTTGAGATTGTTGAAAAGATGGTTGCTGCCCTGGCTTACCAGGAGAACCTCAAATCCAATGCACTAGGGAACTAATTGCTCTAGCTAACGAGGTGTATCATTTGAAGTGGGATCACACTGAGCTGGATAGAAATGTACAAGAGATGAGTGAATTAATTGACTCTGTGAACAACAGGTTCACCCCTTGCCTCTCAGTGGGACCATCTTTATCTCTCAACTGGCTGAGTTCTTCACAGTAGTGACCTCCCAAGGTCAATGCCTAGATGTTACTGAACGTCAGACCACTCAAGCTAGCAATACAGGCAACCGCGCTGTTGAGACCCTTACTACCCTTGAAGAAAGTGTTTGTCAGCTGTTGGCTAGACAGCCCCCCTCTGAATCTGAAGCAGAATTTTCCCCGTGTATAAACAAACTCAATAGCAATAATGGTGGTCCAACTCCCAAAGCACACTTCAAGCCTAACTTTAAAAAAAGTCTTTGATCCCAAAACCTCGACCATTGCAGCTTTCCTAACTATCTATGAAACTGCCATGAGAAGAGCATCAGATGAGGTTAAGAAGGAACATATTTTGACCTTCCTACACCTGAATTGCCAGGAGGTGGTGGTGCCTGAACTACCCACCATTGAGACGTGGGAAGATATGAAGCAGCTTCTGATTGACAAGTTTGGTGGTGACCTTAGTCTGTAAGTAAAAAAGGACGCTTTTATGCACATTGCTTTAAAGCCTGAAGAGACGCTAGCTGAGTTTGCAGACAGATTCTACATGGAAGGACAGCAACTGATAAGAGCAGACAATATACAGCCCATGAAGCTTACATGGCTTGCGCTCAAGCCCTCAAAGTTAACCAGCTTCTATGTCTTCACTTCAAAGCCCATAAAGCTATGCTTTCCTCTATGAAAAGCATAAAGACACATTGCAGGATATGCAACTTGCCCATTCAAGAGCAGTTGTTAGGGAAAGTTGAGATGCTTCTAACTCTGGTTTGTCTTCTTGTGGTCCTTGCATTCTTACCATGAACTTGCAAAATTCCCCTTGACACAAAGGTTGCCACAACTGTGATCAGATAGGTCACCATTATTGAGTCTGCACCAACCCACGGGTTGAAGGAGCTGATCCAAAAGAGCAGGTTGGAAAAGAGCAGTCAACCTAGAGGCAGAGACGCTCTTGGTTGACAATTCTTCCCAGTCTCTTTCAATCCCTCCCTCTATATCTGACTCTGAGCCTGCTGATAATGAGGCTCCTCCTATCCTCCTATTGTTTCACAATATCTCTGACAACTCTGACCTGGATGACTCTGATACAGACAACGCCAATGCATATGGATACTCTGTTCTGGCTGTTCCTGAGACCATTACAGTCCCCTATAAATTGTGATTAGGAAAGACTACAACTACCACTAAGACTTTGCCTGAAGCCAAAGAAGTTGTCTCTTGCCCTTACCTCACTCAAGCTAAGAGGTCCTCTGTGCTAGTGGAGTTGTCAGAAGAAGCTGCCAAGGTTGCTGATGCTGTCTTCAAGAATGTATCTGTTTTTCTCCCTCTCCAGACTGTTTATAAGGAGTTCCCAGGATTAAGATGCATGGTTGAGAAGTGGGATAAGGAACTAGCAGAGGCTCAAGATATCTTGGCTGTCCTTCCACCCTTTGGTTGCACTACCACTCAAGTAGAGATATCCATTCAATAAGTGAAGATCAAGGCTGTTTTAGACACTGGCTCACCAGTCAATGTTGTCTCCTCCAAGCTTGTGAAGAAACTCAAACTTGCCCCTGACCTTAATTATCACCAGTTGTATGGCAAAACTAGACTGTCTATGACCCAGGCCATAGGGGCATACTCTGCTCTACCCATGCAGTTTGGCAAGCTTCTCCTAGCTGCGCCAGCAGTTGTCTTAAAAAACACAAATTACAATCTCTTAGTTAGCACTCAGTTCCTTAGGGAATATAATGAGATAATCAACTTGAAAGATGGTTACCTCTCTATTATGGGATACAAAGTCCCTCTGATCTTTGAAGAGACGTTTAAAGTTCCCGGGAAGTTCCTGAAGATGTGCGCTTTGGAATACCCCACTGGGGTTTTCACCCTCAAATATTGCACCCACTCTTCAAACATAAAATGTCCACCCATGGCTTGTCCTGCATCTGAGGGGATCCCTCTCCTATCCACGTCCGCTATCACCATTCCCCCTGGCTCTCAGGCTATCCTAGATTCCCAGATATCATATGAACTACCTGAAAAAACCTTCTTGGAGTTGTACTCCCCCCTTGTTAGGGCGCAACAAACCTTATCTCTGTTCTAGAATCCTAGATGTCTCCCATAAGGACCCTGTTCAATTGTTGGTAGCCAACCTGACTGCTCTCCCCATGACTGTGTCTAGAGGGCAATTTGTTGGATATGGCAAGTTTTTGAATGCTCCTGATGTCCTGTCTCTTCATTCCTTTGGCACGTTTCAAGATTTTAACCTACCTGAGGATGAACCCCAAATCATATCCTTGTTCACTGCGCAAGAATTTCCTCAGCTGTCCCCAGTTCAACAGAAAGAGGTGCTAGACTTGCTAGACCAATTTTCTAACATCTTTGCTAAGGATAGTACCAACTATGGGTTAGCCAAAGGTGTTATCCATCAGATTTACACTGGTGATGCCCCCCTTCCATGCTAAACCATATTGCCGCAGCTGTGTGGAAGACACCCAGGTATCTAACTAGCTCAAACAACTGTTGGATGCTGGGCTGTGGCACCTTCCCAAAGTCCTTGGGCATCCCTGCTACTCATCTTAAAGAAGAAAGATGGAGGTCATTGTATTGTGACAGACTATTTCCAGTTTGAACTCTTTGACCAAGAAAAACTTGTACCCCTTGCCGCGCATTGATGATGCTCTCTGACGTCTTGGAGACTCTGAGTTTTTCTCTGCAATGGATCTGGCATCTGGATACTGGCAAGTTGACCTATTGCCCAAGAATTACAAAAAGCCGCGCTCATTACATTTAAAGGGCTGTTTGAGCCTACTTGCATGCCGCAGGGACTCTGCAATGCCCTGGCCACCTTCCAAAGGGCCATGGACTCCATCCTCTGCAACTTGAAGCTGTCATGCGTCCTAGTATACTTAGATGATATAACGGTTTTCAGCGCTACCTTCACCAATCACCTGGCTCACCTCAAAGAGGTGTTCATAAAGATTTGAGAAGCTGGCCTCAAACTAAAACCTTCCAAGTGCGCTTTCTTCAAAGAGCGTCTTGAATTCTTGGGCCATGAAGTAATATCAGACAGGGATTTGCCCAATGACTAAGAAGGTTGAAGCCATCAACAAAATGCTTCCGCCCACCAACCTGCAAGAGGTACAAGTCTTTCTAGGGATGATGGGCTACTACAGACAGTTTATTCCTGACTTTGCCAATACTAGTGAACCTCTAGTCCAGCTGTTACGTAATGTCCCTTTTGAATGGACTGCCAGTCAGCAGCAAGCCTTTGAAACCCTTAAGCAAAAATTCAGAGAGGCGCCAATCCTAGTATATCCTGATTATGATAAGGAGTTCATCCTATACACTGACGCTAGCAATCTTGCTATCAGGCCTATTCTGGCCCAACTAGATGACAAGGGTGTAGACCATCCTGTGGCTTACACTTCCTGCGTGCTAAACAAGCACAAGAAGAACTATATTGTCACAGAGAAGGAGTGTCTTGCCATATTACATGCAGTCAAACAGTTCTGCCACTACATGTATGGTATCCATTTCACAGTTATCACTGACCACGCTTTGCTTAAATGGTTACAACAACTTAAGGAGCCAGAAGGGCGCCTAGCTAGATGGGCCCTACGTCTGCAAGTTTATGACTTCACTGTGCTTCATTGCCCTGGGATTCAACATCAGAATGCTGATGGGCTATCCAGAATGCCCATTCTTGCTTTACATCCTGCAGAGGCTGACCGGTTATACAAACTAATTGGATACCCTTCTTCTTGGGAAAGCAAGACAGAAGAGGTCCAACTGGCTTTGTTCAAGCTATCCAAAGATACCCTTTTACAAACAATCAGCTCTTCAAGAAAGTACAAGATCAATATCTGCCTTATGTACAACCCAGTCTTTGCCTCTTGTTGATGTTGCAAGCTCATAAAGAGACTGGGCATGGAGGTATTGCCAAGACTTTTGACTGGCTTCAGAAGAATTACTTCTGGGAAAACCTTTGCCTGCTTTCCCAGACGTCATAGCTAGTTGCCACAACTTCCAGCTGCAGAGGCCTTGAGCTTCTGCCCACAAATTCAAATCAGTTCCCCTACAACATGCTTTTTATACTGTCAGCATTGACGCAGTAGGACCTCTCCCCCGCTCACATTCTGGGTGTTGCTTTATCCTGATTGCTGTTGATCACTTCAGCAAGTGGGTAGAGGCTTGCTCTACAAAGGACATCATGGCTAAGACAACTTCTGCCTTCCTGTTACAAGATGTTTTCTACCGCCATGACTGTCCTCAAGTGTTGCTCTCAGATAATGTGACTAACTTCAATGCCAAGCTGGTAACCTCTGTTATCAAAGCTTTGGGGTCTCACCAGTCTTTCTCTGCCCCCTACAACCCTTCTACTAATGGGGCAGTTGAGCATGCAAATTCAACACTGGTCTATATCATGAGGAAGCTCACCTACTCTGACGCTGCCAACTGGGACCTATACTTACCTGCTGCTCTCTTTGCATATTGCCTTAGCAAACATTGTGTCACTGGGTACTCCCCTTTTGCTATGCTGTATGGGCAAGAGGCTACTACCTCATTGCTCTTGGGGGCCCCCTGCTTTCCTCTGATAAGGTCATGAATCCTGACAACCACATCAAGGATCTAGTCAACCACATAATTGATATACAGGCCACTGCCTACACTTCTGCATACAAAACTAAGATGCTTGAGCTTTCTCCCAATAATGCTGGACGCTCCCCCTTGCCTGAATTTGATGTTGGTGACCGTGTTCTTTACTAACAACACAGAGCAGGTGGTTGCGCACATAAATTGGACACTCTGTGGATTGGCCCTTTGGAAGTGACCTTTAAACAAGGGTCTGAATACACTGTAAAGCTCCTCTCCAGTGATTGTCCCTTTGCTTGAGTGCATGTCAAGTTCCTCCACAAGTACCACCCCCTAAGGCCAATATAGGGGATGAAAATATTGTGAATACCGCTATTTACCATGTGTCAATTTTGCCTTCCATGGTGTTGTGAACTTTGGCATTAAGATATCTCACTTTGATATGATTAGTACTAATTTGATCCATATATTCAATAGCATTGATGCTATCAATTTGGGCTTAGCCAATATTCAGCCTATCAATGTTATTGCACCATTACACTATTCATGCAAAACTACTCTAGAAAAACTTATTATACTTTGACCTAATCTTCAGTACTTCCAGAGATACAGCAGTGTTTGTGATTATATTACTGGATAAGAATACATTGTTCCTCTTATCAAGCTCCAAACCAGTGCCTGCCTTGTTGAGCTCATATCTCTGAAACTAGGGACTCAAACCTTATTATGAGACTTATCCAGTATCACCTGATCTCTGTAGATCCCTCACATGATATACTAGGATCAATAGAACCTTTCCTGAATGTTCACATGACTGTTCATGTTGCCCTCTGTCCATCCTGAAGATGGGATGAGTGACTATGTAATCCCCTCATTCCTTTTCTTAATAAATAAGCTTTATTCATATATATATTATAAGTCTTCCTTTAATAGTCAACCAGTTCTAGGACAACAGGGTTAGGCTCTACCCTTACAGGGGTTCCTGTCTCATAGGCCTTGCTTAAGCCTGAAATTACAACAGGTGGGCCATTTCAAAGACAAATCTCTTGCTTTTGCTTTTGTGTCTCAAAATGAGTTGATGACTGAATCAGGAAATACAATTGTTTGGTTTCCTGACTCTGCGCATCTCACTTGCCCCACTCATGCTTGTGGCAAGTGATCCTATTGTCCTGGTAGTGTTTTGTGGTATCAACAACCACTAAATATTCCTTTTCCTAATTCACCAATAAAATTAAGTTCTATTCACATTTTTGTCTTTGTGTCTCCACGTACTTCTGCACCTCTCTCTAGCCACAACTAGTAGAGATTATTCTTCCAGGGCCGCAAGGTAAACATAGTCTTCCCTTTCATCTAACCAAGACTTAGTACAAATCCAATCCTAAGGTTAGGATCCCCTGTTGTGTGTCTGTGCTGTGCCTCAGAACACAACAATTCCTAAGATTGTGGCAAGAAAGAGAAAGTTAGTGGGACTCAAGAATATCTTACCTTGAAATCTGCCATTCATCCCATCTTATGAACTAATTAAGACTAATATGAAGAAGATTATGTTAGTTTAGGAGCTAAATGCCTTACCTTTGACATCAACAACTCTGAGGACTCAATAAAGTCATGTGAAGAGGAATCTAGTTTAGAAGTTGGCATGAAAACTTTAAGATTATTAGAGCAGGTGATTTAATTTCTGGTATATTCTTTATGTATTTTAATGCTTAAAGATATCATAATAAAATTATCTCCAAACTCAATGAAAACCCTAAGAAATTAATTAAGACTTGTGAGAAATCTTATTCAGAAGCATTTAAGAAAAAAACAGCCCTGAAACACAATTCTAAGTCTAAAAACAGGTGTCAATTAATCTGAGGATTAAATCAAGCTCCCAAAAATGCTAATAAAACAATAAAAAATCTACTAATGATAATAGCCTTCTAAAAAAACTAGAATGAACTTCAGATCTTCATCAAAAGATTCTAGACTCAAATACAGAATCCATACAAGAAAAAAGCTTACTGTCTCCTAATAAAATCTAAGGCTAAATCAGCAGAGAAATAATCCCACTTCAACAATAAAAAAGCCAGAACCTGAGTCTAGATGAAGCTAAGTAAAAAAATGTCATCCTACAGAATAAGGCCCCAGGTAAATATTAGGATAAGTTTCATCACATTCCCAGACATTATTCTATTAAATATTTCCCCAAGATATTTCATTATAAATAAAGAAACTTCAAGTGGTAGCCTTTGTGCTATTATTGAGCTGGAATTCATATATTCCAATTTCTCAATTAATTAAATATCACCTACTAAGAGGTGAGCAAGCTTATGATTATGGCCTTCTTGTCCTCCCCAATGAGAGATCCTGCAATAACATGTTCAACACATTACCAGAATATACACAATATAGATTATGATTCTTTTGCTGCTTCAAACCACAACCAAGTATACTTCTAAGAACCACGTGTGAACCCTTACTCAAAGACAGCCTTTTTGCCCTTTACTGCTATCTACTAGCTATTGAGTTACACAAAAATCTCTTTTAGACAATCCAAACATATCATTGAGTTCACCCAACTCATAATGATAGTATGGCCTGTAATCTTCCAGCTGAAATGATTTTCATTCAGCCAGTTGCCCAGACTCAATATTTTTAAATTCCCTATGATGTATTAGTTTTACTTTTTTCTCTAATATCTTTCTCTTTCCTAATCTCTTTTCCTTGTTTCTAAACCATTATAAGTGACTTACACCTAGTCTTTCCATTTATTCTCTCTATTGGCCACTATAGATGATTTAGAACTAGTCCTTCTATTCCTTCTCTCTTTCTCTCTCTTGTTAGCCATCATAGGTGTCTTCCACCAAGGCTTTCAGAGGTAAAAAATCACTCTATAAATGCTACACTCTATCCTCTTTCATCCTCAAGTAGTTAGCTTGGGAGTTTTCAGAGTAACAAACTCCACTTACTGGGTACCTCTCTCATCCATTGGGTTGAACAGCTGCTTCTCTAGAAAGCTGCCCTCTGGTGATCCCATGCCCATTATTTCTAACAATAATAGTAAAAATATATCTTAAAACCACCCATAAGATATAGACAGAGAAACTCAGATGCTCTTTTTGGCATGAATAACCAAGCTGTATTCACATTACAGCGGGTAACACAATTTCAGTGCTTCTTTAGTACTCCATTATCTCAGGGGCCACCAACTGTAGTATTCACCAGTTGGTCTTCTGAAAGTGCAAAAATTCTACAACATTCTCATCTTTCAAGGAAACCCAACATTTTTATCACCTCAGCTGGTCTAGGGATACTTATACTGTCTTGGCATAACTATACCTGGCTACTCTCTTTACCCTTATAAGATACTAATAGAGGGATATTCTATTGGCACTCCAAAGAATGAAGTAAAAACTAAACATATAAAACTACCTATCTCTCTAAGCTCAACTAATCTTTATTTTTGACAAGCTCTGACCTTGCCTGCACAACAGCCTTTCATTTGGATTTTCACAGGTAAGTTATAAATGTGAAACATGGAAGATTTTAAGACATTGATAAGCAAGTTTGACAGTGCAGTGTCTGAGATAAAAGAAATAAACCAAAAAGTAAAAGACCAGAGGAGGAGGTGCTTGGCACAGCAAAATAAAAAAGCTTACCATAAAGACAATCAAGAGTAAGCTACCTGATGCAACATAAAAACTAGTCATGCAACTTCTTAACATCCAGAATTATATAATTGAAAATTCATAAATTAAACTTCAGGTCTTTTTCCAGGATAAGGCTTGAGTCAAGGATATAAAGATTTATAATCCTCTTAAGTCAAAAAAGTATCTAACACCTTCTCCTAAAATAATCAGCTAGCACCCAAAAAAACCCAAGGGGGTGGTTCCTGTTAGGGGACATACATGGAAGATACAAAATTGGTAATTAAAATAAAGGAGTGAATAATAATATTATTATTTAGGCAAGGAGAAAGGAAAGCTTTGTGAGTTGCTCAAGCTGTTCATTTCAAAAACTTTCTACAGCAACTACGCCAGGCATATATGGTGTCAGTTGGTTTTGATACACAAGCAGTGTACAAAGACATCCTGGACAGATTAAAGCTGACTTAAATGCTGCTACAAGGAAAACTGCTGAGCTATAATTGTGAGACAGGGGTTCCAAATGTTAGACCATGGCTCTGACTGCAGCCCCACAGGTCCAGATTGATTTGTTTGATTTTTTTAATTGCTTTAGAAAGCCCTTTATCTTACTTTTCTGTGAGTATATCCATATGATTCCAAATCAGAACCTCCCAGAGATAGAGCAAAACCAAGAGGAGACAAGATCCTTCTTTCTAGAAGAATATAAAACTTTTTACCTAGCAGAAAACTTTAGCAATAGATTAACAGAGCTTACTGCTGGTTTGGCTGTGATTATGTCACAGGTGGTGGGTACCTTGAGGGACTTTGGGGATGTGTGAAGAGCCAATAAGGCAAGGGGCACCTCCAACAATGAACAAGAAAATTGGGACAACATTGCAGAAAATAATATTGGTGCTCTGTATAACAAACTTTACAAGCTCTCTTCCATGCTTACAGAGCAGAGGCTCCACCTAATTTATTACCTTAGCTGTGTTGCCCTCATGGGTGTCAAGACCAAGGCCCACAACGCTCTTGGGGTGAAAATTAAACTGGATGAGGCCCACTAGCATTTAAAATGGAGGAAGAATGCTCTTGGGAACAGATCAATAGGTTTTGCTATCCAGGATGCAGTTACACTGGTAGCTAACTACAGGATAACTACCCACCTGAAAAAATTCTCACAGCAAATAGAAACTTGGCCTTGCCATTATTGAACTTCAGGAAACTCCTTGGCCAGGACACAATGGCCATGTATATCTTGGCAGTGAAGATCTCAACCATGCTTCAAGAACAAGCCCTGGAATCCCACCAGATGAATCTCAAATAAATACTTTGCTATTCCCATATAGCTTTTAATCTAGAATAATCCCAATAAAAAGCTGTCATATATCAGTGACTCTTTTATAGTTCTTTTCTCACTTAAATTTCTTATTTAGATTCTTTAATAGCTTTATATAAATTTTTAATTTAAAATATCCAACTTTTAATTTTAGATCATTTTAATTAAATTTGATAATTTTTAATGAACTTGCTGTTTATCCACTGGTACTATAAATAGTACTTAGCTATATAAATTGAAAAAATTAACAAGTAGATAGAGAAGATGAACTTATCATTTTAATTAGTTGGCTGGTTAGCAAGACAAGCAGGGATATAAAGATTGGAACCTTCATAAGAATTTACCACCATGTCTGCAGGGAAAGTATACACATCCCCCTGCAGAAAACCTGCTAGGGCTTCATACCCAGATGTAGCACCATGCTCAACAGTTTGCTTAAGCCTCCCAGAGACCTCTTTAATTGGGGCTAGGAAGGGGGATATGCAGGAAGAAAAAGTGGCACATGGGTGCTAGAGCCAATCAATGCTGGTCAGTTTCCACACCTGCCCCTATCCTTGGGTATTCTTTGAGAATGCACGCCACTTTTCAGAGCCCAACATTACCCAATAAAATGACATTGGTGAAGAATGAGTGCATGGGCCTGAGGTGCTTCTAGACCAATTTGAGAAATGCAATTAAGGTCCCACTAATATGGGGAGCTCCTGCTCATCTGGTACCTTTTGATACCAGAGAGGACAAGAGAAGCTACCACGGAGTAGGCCACAGCACAAACAGATGCACATCTGGATAAACCATTTTTAGAACCCTTAGGCACATAGCTGTATGCCTTGTGCACGGATGGCAAAAACAGAAATTCATTGATGTAGTAGAATTTTACCCTTTCCTGATCTTTTAGTGCAGTATACATCTTGGCATATTTGCAACAGGCCTCAACGTTCATTGGGTTGTTCCAAACTGTACAGGGATAACCTAGGATTCTTCCATGAGAAGTGTAGACCATGTATCATAATTAATAGTAAAATGAATTTGAGGCTTTGATGCCAAAATTATATTTGATCAAGGCCTTTATATTCACCAGCTCAAGATGAAATTTTTGGGTGATCCATTGGTTGACTGCCCAGATGTGCTCCTTATTTGGTAGCGTGAAAAAGGCGCTTATGCTTCAAAATAAGGAGAGTTCTGCCTGTGTTCTGGTAACTGCTGTACACCCTGTGGGTGAACTGCTCTACCACGCCAGAATATGCCATAGCCTTCCTGTAGTCACATGTGTCTTTGATTAGCTTGATGATAACATGCTTGATCTTCAGGATCACTGAGTGCTTGAGGGTTTTTGAATGCAGGCAAAAATTCATCAGGTTTTTCCCAGACATACAGTATAGGCACCTGGCCATAAAATTCTGTGATATTTTTGAGCACTTGCTGCCCATTCACAGTTTGATAGTACTGTGGCTTGTCCTTGTTGTTCTCTTTATCACTGTTGCTCTTGTAAGGCTCATAGCTAGTATCCACAATAGGGTTAAAGCTCTCTATAAGACTGGCAGGCAAAGAATATTGGTAGTATACCACAGGGTACATCAAGGACACTCTCTCAATAGGGGTATAATTCACTGTTCTGGTGGTTGAGACTTTGATGGCCTTCCTGGATAGTTTGAGTACCCTGGGGTTGATACCACCTGTCTGGCTAGTCTGGGTGCATTGATTTTGTTCTTGCGTCTGAGTGGCTTCAGTCTCACTCCCTGACTCAGAGCTACTCTCTTCTTAAGCCTCCTGGAAAACAACTTCTCTGTTTTTTTTTACCTAAAAGGGTATCCTCGTCTTTGATGTACTTCTTGGCTCTGTTTCTCAGTTGTTGGGATGCTTTCATATTGGTATCAAATAAAATTTAAAACAAAACCAAATTAAGTTGCTTTAACTATATAGTTTATTTTATCTATCCTTTATTTACCCATATAGAGTAACTCTAAAGCTTGTAGTCACTACCATTTATTTCAGAACAGGGGTTTAAATTTCTATGTTAATAATTTTTGGTTGTTAACGTGCACTCTTAGCTGTTCATTGTAATTTATTTGATAATTTTCAACCAAAAACAGACAAAGAAAAACATATTTTAAATTTCCACTCTAGATTGTGTATCTTGATTAGGATGTACTGGTAAAGGTATCAGAGCTTCACTGATTTGTTTTGATATTTGATAGTCTTGCTTTTTTTGGTTGCTATAGGGGTTTGTTGCAGGATCAATATTTTTGCTTCAGTGACTGAGTTCATTTTGTTCTCAAAATATAATAAATATAGTAGCTTTGTAATGCAACTGAAATAAGTTTATTTGTGATCAGTTGTGTTGATGTTATTTCAAAATAGTTTTTAGTGTGTATCTTTTGCTGTGTGTCTAGTCATAATTACCCATTAGGCTCATTTTCTGTGGAATAAGCTCATATTTCTACCAAAAAACTTGAAATTTGTTTTGGACTGGACTGCTTTTGTTTTGATCTGGTATATTTTTGTTTATCCTAGCAGCTTTTAAAACTGCTCTATAGGATCAAGAAAAGAAATATCAAAACATAATTAGATGATAGTGTTGATCATATACTTTTGGGAAGTATAGTAAACAAAATAAAGGGGGAAATTAAGAAGAGAACAATACTTTATTGGTATGAGTTTAAGCATTATACTGTATCATGAGAAGCCACATGTTGTCCATGTACGTCATGGAAATCTTGGGGCTTGTCCAAGTAATGTTTTGCTTAGGATCTGGATTGTTTGATTGTTGTATTAGATGGGCAATTGATAAGAGTGCTGTGATAGCAAATTTGATTACACATCAAATATTTGTTATTGACAATTACATCAACATCACTATTTAAACCCAAGCACAGCAAAATAAACCTTACCTTATTATTCTTTAAATATTGCATATTTGTAATTCACCATTGCAAAATTTTGGAGGTCACGCCTTACATTGGAACTCTTGTGTTGTTGTTTGATTGATTTGATTTGTAGTAATGTCTACACCCTCCTGCTCCTCTGCCAATCTGCCTGGCACACCCCCCACCGCTATTGTTGCATCTTCCAAGTCACCTGCTGGCTTCAAATTTTGGGCCTCCCAATCTGTCAGCAATTTTAGCGGCAACAGGTTTAGAGCTTGGCTCTACTCCTTCAAGGATTATTGTGACACTTTCAACCTTCCTGATGCAACTTGCCTCAAGGAAGTTGGCTCTAAACTTTGCAATGATGCCTGTATCTGGCATCAGGACATGCTTTTCAACACTTGGGATGAGTGGAAAGCAGAAGCAGAAAAGAGATTCATCAGTTATGAACCTGACCCTTGTCACCTCTTGAACCAGGTGAAGATAAACTAGTTCACCTCCCTTCAGCCTTTCATTGTTAAGTTTCAGGAATACACCCACAAGGTACTTTCACAGCAAACTAAAGGCTTTTCAGGAGCTGAACTCAAGATCATAATCAACAACTTCCATAGCCTGGTTGGCATTCCCACCTTCAAAAACGCTCTTACACCCATAAATACAGGGCTCATTTGCAAGACCAACCCTTCAACATTGGAGGAAGCATATAATCTAGTACACAAGAATTATGCTATCTACGTGGAAAGAGAGCAGGATGAAGAAGCCAAGGCCACTTAAAAATGGAGCCCCTTTGCTGGGGAAGCCAATAAGAAGGAATCATTCTTAGTGGAAGCATTGAAAGCTAAAATCAAAGAAATTCAAAATTGTTTGAAGCTATCTATCTTGCTCACAAGCGCCCAGCCAGAAGCACCAATTGCAGACACATGACCAATGCCCCTTTCTCTGGTATTTGCTACAATTTCAATGAGCAAGGGCATAAATCTGAAAGATGCACTGCACCCTGATCTATCTGCAAAGGCACTGACCACAGTAACTACGCTTGCCCCCATTGCATCCGCAGCAATACACAGAGACCCATTGTAGTCATAATCGCAGAGCAGTATTATCAAACTGAGAAGCGCCCCCTCTTCACACCTGAGGGTGCATCTCCTTTAAATAAAAAGACCAATTCTGATTACATGATTGACAATGATTGCTTTGAGTTCTGCTCTCCCTTGATTAAGCCCAGAAACATAAGATCCTGAGCCCCATCCCCAGGCCATGACCACACACCCCCACCTCTAAAACGTCTTGAAAGAGAGGACAACCAATCCCCAGAAGAACACACCAACCCACCTCAACCCATAAGCCCAGAAGAGTATGTTGTTGAACACCCCAGTGTAGTGAACACAGTCAACAGCCCAACCACTACCCCAGCAAACACACCCTCCCCACAGCCACAGTCTGTTGTCCACAGCTGCTGGAATCCTGAACATCCAAACCCATTATTCCATCTGGAAGAGCTCCTGGATTTTGAAGACCCAATCATTGCTGATTCTGATACAAGATACAACATTGTCACAGTTGAATTGGCACCAGACTCACCTGTCAACAAGAAGCAGGGATACTACACACATGTGATTGCCCTGGAAATTGAGCAAACATCATCTCCCACTTGCAAGTTAGACTAATCAACTTGTGAACATGATGGTAGCATGGTAATGAATTATGACTCAACATCATCATATCAACAAACACGGGGAGTATTGGCACACCAATCAGATTGCAAAGTGGAGGAGACTGTTTACAAAAACAGCCCTATGGACATATCCTACGCTAACAGCCTCAAGGATATGATTAGCAATCCAATCAATGATAATGATTACCTAAATACCCCTATGGATATATCCATACTTGGAAGTCCAGAAATATTCATCAATACACCAATGGATGAATTCAACTCACCAATGGAATGCGTGTAGCAATCAATGACATAACCAAACCAAAGACAGAAAGCATCAAAGTTAGTGATAACGTCAACACACACATAATACCTGGTATCAAAGTCAACAAACTGGAATCACAATAACCAGGAAAAGGATTATTGGATATTCAAGGAATATCCATGGATAAATTGTTTGAACAAACAAAAGTGACAATATCCTTGGTAGATCTTCTCTGTGAAAGCCCAAAGTTGATACAGAAAGCTCACAGAACTGTGTTGTTGTTAATCCCTATGAAAAAGGAAGAATTATACCTAGCTGGTACAGGAGCCCCCAGGACAGAAGCAGCAGTAAACAATTGCATGACACACATCATCTTAGACAGTGGAGCCTACAGCAATTCAATAACTGAAAAATTCCTTGAAAGCTTACCTAACGTAAGAATTACTTCATCAGATATCATCTTCTTGATGGCTTACGGCAGTGAGAAGTGCAGCCTCATGAAAGCAGTGGGGCTGAAACTGTGCATTGGTGGAGCGGAAATATCAATTGATGCAGCCATTTTTGATCATCACAAATATTTGTTGCTACTTGGAAGAGAAACAATGACGCAACTTGGGATCACAACACAGTACATTGGTAATAAGTGGACAATTGAACACAACAACCAAAAGGTCCAACTCCACATCACATTTGATAGCCCCCAGATTACCAAACTTCTGTGTGAACCAATTGAAACCAACATCAACAAGAATGAATGGTTAACCATCAACCAAAGGGACAAACTAATAGAAGTTGTTAGCCAATTTGACAAAAACATTGTCAGAGATTGCAACAACTTACCTGAAGCATCCAGGTTTGAACACAAAATTAACACAGAAGATGCAAAACCTATAGCATCAATGTTCTATAGACTTTCACATTCAAAAGAAGAGTTTGTTAAGAAAGAAATTAGTAGACTACTGAAACAAGGGTTGATCAAACCTAGTGTGTCACCTTGGGCTTCACCTCTGGTAGTAGTACCAAATAAAGGTGGTAAACAAAGGACATGTGTTAACTATGTTCCCCTAAACAAAGTTACTTCTTGCAACAACTATCCATTATCTAGAATCTCAGATATTCTAGCATCATTTGGCGGAGCAAAAATGGTTCTCCAACGTTGACCTCTTCAGCAGATTCCATCAAATCCTGGTACTGAAAGAAGACCAGCCCAAAACAGCATTTGTCACTAAATGGGGCCAATATGAGTATACCAGAATGCCATTTGGGTTGAAAGGAGCACCATGTACCTTCCAAAGAATTATGAATGAAGTATTTGCTGATCTCATTGGGAAATTTGTTACAGTATATCTGGACAACATAACCATATACTCTAGGACATTTGACAAGCACCTGGAGCACCTGGAGCACCTGAAAACTTGTTTAGAACGCATCAAACAAGCTAACCTGAGCGTCAATGCAGAGAAGTCCATCCTAGCAGTCCAAAAGCTTAACTTACTGGGACATGTGGTAGACACCACAGGCAAGCATCCAGACCCAGACAAAGTCAAAGCTATAACAGAATGGCCAAAACCAACTAATGCAACACAAGTTAGATCATTCCTAGGAGCTGTGGGATATTATCACCAGTACATACCTAATTAGAGTGATGTCACAGCACCACTCTTCAATCAGAAACATAAGGACAAGGAGTTAAGCTGGGGAGAAACCAAAGACAACACATTCAAAAAATTGAAACTATCAATCACGTCAGAATTAGTACTTATCTATCCAGACTTCTCCAAAAAGTTCCACATATTCTTGGATGCCTGCAAGGATGCCATTGGCGCGGTACTCTGCCAAGAGGTAGAAGGATACTACAAACCTATTGAATTCACGTCAAAGAAATTCATAGCTGCAGAATACCACTATTGCATATACAACAAGGAAGTACTAGTGGTAGTTTGGGCCCTAGGCAAGTTTTGTTATTACATATTAGGATACCCACTTACCATCCACACCAATAACATTGCCTTGAAATTCATCACCAACAACTTGGGCACCAACTCCAGAAGGATCTGCTGGTTCACAAACCTAATTGATTATGATTTCAAAAACAACACATACCTGGTAAGCAAAACATGGTTGCCAACGGTATATCAAGACAGTTCTCCCTGCTCACAGAAATGATGGACTACGAGGACAACCTCCCAAAGTTCAAGGAAATATTGTTATTGAAGGCCACCCCAAAATCCATCACAGACTTCACCAACTTCATTAAGAACTGTGCAAAGTTCACGCTAATTGACAACAAAATGTTTAGAAAAACCAACAATGGACTAAAACTAATACCTGAGAAGGACAAAAGAAAAGATGTTCTAAAGGAAACACACAAGGGAGCAGGACACTTTAGGAGAGACACCACCCTAGAAAGACTAAAAGCAACATACTGGTGGCCTGGGATGTACATGGAGACAGTACAACATATTGCAAAGTGCCAAACCTGCCAACAGTTTAGCAAGAGAATAGAACACGCAAAACCGGTAATATATATAGTTACCACAGGGATGTTCAACTTGTGGGGCATCAACTTTGTGGGACTGTTACCAAAATCTAAACAAGGGAATAAGTATATATTAGTAGCCATGGAGTATTACTTGTACTTGCCAGTAGCCATGGCTTACCCAGACAACACAGCATCAACAACTGCAGAATTTCTGTAAAAAGAAATCATAACACAATATGGACCACCAAAGGTGTTACTCTCAGATCAAGGAATCCACTTCAGAAATCAGCTTTTAGCCAACCTAATGGAAAAATTTAGAGTTAAACACAGATTAATGATGGCTTACAACTCACTTTGTAATGGACTTACTGAATGGTTCAACAAAACGTTGATTGAGATCTTGGAGAAAACCACACAATACCAACCAAGCACCTGGGAGGATGTCTTACCTGCAGCCTTGTGCATTGCGGGACAAAGACACACACGACAACCAAGGTGACACCATTTGAAGTCATGTATGGGGTAAAAGCACCCACAATCAGACCCAAGATGGTAACAGAACAAGAAGACATGGAGAACAACAGACAAAAATTAAGGGCAAAAGCTGAAGGAAACATAAATAAAAAAATTACCTAATTGCGACCAAACAGGAAGAGAAGGAGAACAAGATACCATTGTTCAAACCAGGCCAATGTGTACTTAAACTCAAAAATAACATTGCTGAGTTGCATTTGAAGAAGTTCAAAACTAAATGGGCCGGCCCTTACACAATCTACAAGGTTAGTGACAACCATAATTACTACCTCAATAATAATGAGGGCATCATATTGACACAACCAATCAACGGATTGCATCTGAAACTTTACTGCGCTTAATTTAAGTGAGGGAATGTGATAGCAAATTTGATTACGCATCAAATATTTGTTACTGACAATTACATCAACATCACTATTTAAACCCAAGCACAGCAAAATAAACCTTACCTTATTATTCTTTAAATATTGCATATTTGTAATTCACCATTACAGTGCCACCAACTTAATGATTAGTTGGGGAATCACACAGGGAATTACTTCCCCGAGAGAGTAATCATAGATGTTGCAACAATAGTAAAGGTTGATCAATAATAAATACGGTAATTATTTTATTTATATTAGTTTAATTTAAACATCACGTAAAGCATATAAGATTTATTGATTTATAAGAGCCAATGACATGGAAATAGATGACATGGCAAATATCTTGATTCAGCCTTTACTTGGATAATCCCAATATCCAAATATGGCATCTGGGTCACCATTGGAAAAGAAAAGGGGTTCCATGATACCAATGCCCGTGGAGCAATATCCACCAATATGCCGAATCACTGTAAAGTACTTGGCAGTGGCGGTTGCATGCCAGTGAAGTTGGTTGACCCACACTGCGTGGACAGCAGGACCCTGAAAGACATGGTTGATTAGGAAACGCCCATAGGCATCCCTAAAGGCTTGGGTAGCATTATTGTTGCTTCCTTGCTTTATGACGGCGTAATGTGGTATCCATGTATTGTTTGGTTGCAAGTATAGACTTATTGAACATACATTATGAGAAGCACATCTATAAAAGCGCGTTGTAGTGGCTTCCTTAAAGAAGAAGCCTTGTCGCTCATCTTTAAGATGATCATTACGATGATTAAAGTTGGCTTTCTTGCGTAAAGATTCCAATCCGGCAATCTTTGCACCTAACTTGAGGTGGTATGAACCAAAACTACCCTTCTTTATCCAGTGCGTGCCTTGGCCGAGTACGATCCTTGTGGTATGTTTGAGCCACCCATGGCAGTTTCCCCCTGAAAGATAACTTACATTACCAGCTAAAGCAAAGGCAATGCAGAAGGTTAACAGGATACAATACATCTGTTTTGTTGTTAGCTTGATCCTTGTGACCTTGGAATTTCTTGGGTGATATCATTTGAAGCATTATATAGGCATATTGAGTTGCAGCTTTAGTACTACATCATATAGTTTAATACAATGTCATTTAAAATTCCCAGGCATAGCTCACCGTGGTGGAAGGCAGATATACACCTGATTGGCTGGATTTCTGAACAGGATAATCTGTCCTGAGCCCAAACATTATGATCTTCCCAAGCACTAATATAATTTGACTTTTGGAAAGTTGCATCCTGCAGCCTATAAAATAAGCTAAGAATTTGATGTTCGGCACCAAACCATCACGTCATTGGAAAGGTTGAGAAGCTGTTTCATGCGCAAGCTTAAAAACGAAGAATGAAAATGACATCAGACAAATGTTTATAAAATACAATGTTGAAGCCACTGAAGGCGTCACAAGTGCAAGTAGAGAATATTTTGCACCCACTATGTATGCTCGGAAATCAATAACTTCCATTATTTTAGACAACCAAGAGAATTTGAAAGAACCCCACAAGGAAAATAGGAATTATATTCAATAAATTCAATCCTCATTTACTCCCTAATTTTAGCTCTAAAGCCAGGTAAACTGTTAAACTTCTGTGTCATGTAGTCAACCCCCTCACCAGCCGCAACCCTTATTAGACCAGGATCTACAGTTGAGTTGAGCTTATTAGTTAGGAGCTATAAATCAAGAAGCTTCTAACAGGGCTCAACCCCAATTTATGTTTGGTGAGCTACTGCATATCAAATTATTTTCAAGATGTCATTTTTGTGTTTACAGATTTGAATACCAAAAAATAAAAAACTGTAAACCAATTAATTTTTTATTATAGATTTAATTTTACAGCATCTTAAACCAGTCATTTCAAATTTCCATCTTGAGTCTAATTACTAAAGCTTTATTTCAAAACTTATTTATATAAAAATACATAGTGTGGGGCATATTTACTCCATTTGCCATTCAATTAAATAAGCTCATATCTGCACCAAACAAAACATTTTATATACTCAAAGCAGATGAAGTATAGTGTTGATCAAAGACACTTAAGTAAAAACAACATAAAACAACACTCCTGCTGTATTCCAAATGCTGATTGCCAAAGCTGTCAAAAAACACCTTCTTCATAAGAATTTTTCCTTGTATATACTGAGTAGCATTAGTATTAATATAAAAAATAAACAGTTTTTACAGCTGTGAGATAAATGAAAAATTAAGCCATCCCAAAGAAAAATCCACTTAACTAAGAAAGAAATCAACTAATCTCAGAGAAAAAATAGAAGTAACCCAAATCAATATTAATTTCATATAAATACATCAAATTTTAATTTTTTATGATATGAGAAGATTTTGTTTTCAGGTGACTGGATTTTGCTTTAATATGACTTAATTCCATTTATCCTCACAGCTATGAGAACCACTGAAGTGTTTTCAGCATATAAACTGTAAATAGCACCAGCTTAATTTACATCATTTCCAATCCCAATAAGCTTCTTATCACCCAATCACTTTGTTGCTTACAACACAAGGGGGAAATGAGGGGAAACGATCTATGATGCCACAGGACGCTAGATCAACTCCACAATCTTATTTCTTGGTTTCCCCCTTTCAAAAGTATAGTTTACAACTAAAAGTTACTTATTTAAAAAATGTAGGAAAACTTATGAGGCCTGCCAACTATGTACTTTTGATCTCCTCTAACCAGCTGGGTACTCTTCAACTCCGATTTTATAAACCAGTTTTTGAGATATTGAAGATTTAGATAATGGCGCAATTGTGATGGCTCCATTGTGGATCTTTTAATTTAAAAAACACAAACCCTTATATTTCTGGTCTATACCGTCTGAATTCCAGCATCTCAAATACATCATATCAATTACAAGTTTTCACTAAAGGCCCAAAGTTTTTCATGTTTGCATTATAATAAAAACTGCTTTACATACAGTAGTGTTAAGAATTGTTAGATAAGCAAAATCAAGTCAAACTAAATCAGAATAAACTCAGCTTAAAAAGAAATAGAAGGAAATCCAAATGTAAAGAAATTTAAGATGAATCCTTGATTTTATACTTTTTTAAGCTGAGTGATTTCACTTTAGATTAACTTGATTTTTTTTAGCTCAACAGCTCTTAAAAGCACTTAATAACAGACTACTGTATATCAGAACCTAAAGGTAAAAATGCAGGATTGTCAAATTCTTTTGCGTAAACTCACCAACTTAAAGGAGTAATTTTCATCCCAGAACAATTTACTTTTTTATATAAAAGGATGAAAAATATTCCAGCAAGTTGGTGAGTTCCCACAAAAAGAATTTGACAATTCCACATTTTTACCTTTAGATTCTGAATTTACATTATAAAGACTTGATATTGAAGTCTTTAATTTAATCTCTAAAGCCTATGTAAAAAACATATACTTTCATATAGTGGTTTATAACCTGTTGAGATAAACAAAAAAGCTAGTCCAAAATGAAATAAGTTCAGCCCAAAATAAAATTCACTTTTTTTGGAAGAAATAAGAGCTCATTTCATGGCCAAAAGGGCACTGATGTAAATAAACATACTATACAAGAAGATACATGCTGTGAAAAAATCCATTTGGAGTTAACAACAACACATCAGATCATCCAAACAGAATATTTTCAGATACACTATGAAGCCACTATGTTTATTATGGGGTTTGAGAACTAAAGGAACTTGGTCACTGAAGCAAAAATATTGATCATTCCATAAACCTATATAGCAACTGAAATAAGCATCAAAAACATCAAAGATCAGAACAAATCAGTAGATTTATCACACTGTTACCAGTACATCCTAGTTGAGATATAAAATCTAGAGAACAAATAAAAATAGAATTCCTTGATGTATATTTTTAGGATAAAATTATCAAATATAACATAAATACAAATATGTACACCTAAAAGCGCACATTTACAACCAGAATAACAAAATTCTTGTATAAACTTTTCAGAAGTATATGAAGCAAGTCAAAGCTGTAAATTAAAAAGATAATGATACAGTATTTGATACAAGATAAGGGTATTATATAGTACCATGACAAGCCACATACTATCCATGTATATCATAGCAGGCATGGGGCTTATCCAAGTAGTGTTTCTCATAGGAATCAAATGTCAAATACCTGTAAAAGTTGATAGTGCAGTAGGAGTGCCACCAATCATTCTTTTGGTTGAGCCTTGGAAAAATAATTCCCCAAGAAGCAGAAATCATAATGTTGCAACATACCCCCTGGGATATTATATAGAAGAGCTTTTGGGTCTTTTAAGATTATCTAGGAATCATGCTCAGTATCAATCCAGTATGGCATCAGAGACAACTAGATGGGAATAGCACTGTGAATTTTTTGCTTTATGTAGACAGAGTCAATAATGGCCCATGAATTCCAACCTGTATGCATAACAATCACTTTGATGAAGTAGGTGTGTTTGGTTTGACTTCCATGACAATGCCTGGTCCTTTTAATCCAGGATCTAACTTGTACATGTTGTGGCTAACAACCCAGATCTTTTCCCCAACTTGGAAGCGTTCCTGTTGCAATGGGATTGCTTCTCTCTCAACCCTTCTTTCTCCTTGTCCTCTTTGTCCTTCCTGGGGTGCTGTACATCAAGATCACTGTTGTCTGGCACTTTCTTGGGCAGATGTAATTGTGGTCTTTAGTTAGTGCTAACAATGGTGGGTTTATGACCATACACAAGCTTGTACAGACTTTTGGCAGTATTGCAATTAACTCATGTTTTGCACATCATAAGTGAAGTTGCAAACATGTCAACCCAGGCTTTTGGATTATTGGCAGATAACTTTCTGAGGGCCTCTACAAGGGAGAAATTAATTTTTTCAACTACTCTGTTTGCTTGTGGGTGATATGGGCTAGCTATGGTGTGTTTAATTCCTTTTTTGGTAAGGTAGATATTGGTGCCAATAGCTTTAAGTTTGGTTCCTCTGTCTTTGATTAGGAGTTCAGGCTCCCAAACTTAGCTATGATTTCTTTGCCAATAAATTGTCTCGCATTGCTTCCTTTGTGTTCTTTTGTGACTTGCGCTACAGGATACCTAGTTGCATAGTCAATAGCTGTGATAATGTACTTTTTGCCTTTGTTGTTACCGGGCATTGGTCCCACAATATCCAATACCCAAATCTTAAATGTTTTGGTGATAAGGACTGATATTACAGATTTGGGAGATATATTGGAATGAGCATACTTTAAGCTAAAATGCATTGGTTGAGAAATTTTTTGATGTTGTACAAACTGTTTGGCCACCAGTATTGGGTCTTAAGATACTCATGTAGGCTCTTTATGTAGGTGTGTCCTAAGTCTCTGTGATGACAATTGATGGTGTCAATTTTTGTGTTGATAGGACTTAGGGTACAGTTTTCCACTTGGAAGTATGTAGTGGGGAGTTTCAGGTGAGATTTTGAGCAGATGCTTATCCTTGAGGACTTTTACGTGAACTTTTATTAGTTCACCAGGTGAGAAGCCTTATTGGAGATTTCCCATTATTCATAGGGACCAATCAGGTTTGTGATGATCCACGTGGAGTCAATTTGCAGGAAAGGACTGATTTGGTCACAATAAAGACTCAATGCTTGAAGTTGGAGAAGGATAGTGGCCTAAGACAGGGAAATTTTTGTTGAGGAGAGGTATAACCCAGGGTAAGTGCCTGGATGGTGCTTCAAACTAGTAGGGAAATTATGGTGGCTAAAATAAGATGGGCTGAAGTAGCTCTGAGATCCTTTGGCCCCTTGCAGGAGGTCTGCAGGTGGCAAAATTTACCTAGTTTAGGGGTAAGATTTCCCTGTCTATGTCTTACTGGTAGCTTTGTGATTGTCTTGAAGTCATCAAAAAAGATTAGATATGCCCAGGAACTTTATCAAGTTAGTTACTTGGGAAAGCAGCTGCAGAACTTGGTAACAAATAGTCTTCTGTGAAGTAAAGTTGGTTACTTTGCACCTGAAAGCTCAAGCTAACCACTTGAATGAGTAAAAACAGTGGTAATGAATGAGGAATACTTGCTGCTAATGACCTAAAGTGTAGGTCACTAATGGGGATTAAGACTAAGTTGATTTACTTGTGGCTAATTATTACCTGAGTCTGAAGTGTTAACTAATGGGGACTACTATGATAGAGAAGATCATATGGAGGACATCTTTTGAGAACAGCAGAAAGAAGAAGTAGAAGGACTAAGTGGAGGTCATCTATAGTGGCTGGAAAGAGATAGAGACAAAGAGTCAGGAGAAAAAAATATAAAAGATTATAGGAAATAAGAAATAACTGTTGAAGTAAAAGCAGGGAAATAAAAAGGAATATGAATGAAATAATTAATAAATAAAGAAAAATAGAGGAATTAAAATAACAAAAATATTAAATTAATAAAGTAGAATTTATCAAAGAAATAAATGGAAACAGAGAGGAAGGAGCAGATGGGAATGTCACAGAAACTTTGAAAACAGAGCCAAACATTTTTCCAGGTAATATAGGGAATGGCAAGAGCAAGACAAAAGGTGGTTCCAATTTTTATGAAAATGGGAATCACAGGAAAATGTTGGGCAAAACACCGGCAAACAAATTTATAATATAAAACATAAGGAAAACAATCAAATTGATGCAAGTAAGCATAACATGAATACAGGGAAACCATTCAAAAACACAGACCAAGGGTTTCTCCAAGAGCAAAAATGGCAGGTTTGAGCAAGGAATCACATTGTATAGCATGGGAAACAGTTTAAAAAAATTAGTGGATTTGAGCAGTTGATTGGCTACAGGTTAAGGCTTGTTTCATTAATGTTTTCATTGGTAAAGCAAGGAGAAAAGCCTAATAAATCAGGGGATTGAAAATAAAAAGACTGCTCAGATTGGCTGAGGTAATAAACAATATTTAATTTATTATAGAGGAAGGAAAAGAACAATAGTTCAATCCCAAGAAAAAAGCAGCTCATAAGAAAATCATAACAAAACAAGGGGCTATTTAAGGAGTAACAGACTTCAACAATGTATTCATCCACATCATGAAGCCACAGAAGGAGTCCAGGACACAGAGCAAAAAGCCCCAGGACAAGGAGTCCAAGATACAGAGCAAGGAGTACAGGATCAAAAGACTGAAGACTACACCCCCAAAAAGGCTTACAGTACAGAAGTTTTATAAAAAGATCTTCCTTCTGTACCCAATAAAGACCCTTCAAAGCCCTCAAAACTTCCTTGATTTCCCCTAGTTCATAATGGATAATATTAACTATATATTACCCTAAAATAGAGGAGGAAATTCTGTACATACACCATTGTAGGAAGTATGCCACTAGAAAATCTTCTGAAGAGGATTGGGATAAACTTACTGAAAGGATTAAGATGACCACTAGAGGCAAGGAATTCATAGAAAGTGAGTTTAAGAAACTGTTCCAGGAATGGTATCAACCCAAGGAGAGAAAAACACTTGCTGAGGTGATGGTTTACAGAGACAATTCTGGGATAGTCCTTGGAAAGGTGTTTGAGGAATTTGCAATCCTTCAGGACAAAAAAAACATCTTAGCCAAGGAATCCTTCAATGGAAGAATGAAAACACCACCCAGCTGTCAGGCAACCTCCAGAATTAACTCATACAGAATGGAACATCCTCCATGTCAACAATTCTCAAAAAATATTTTTCTTATTTTCAATATTAAAGATTAATTTTTCTTGATTAAATAATTGACATTGATAATAGAAGCAATGTTTGACTTTTATTTTGAGCTTTTAATTGAAATTATAAAAGATAAAGAAAAAACAATTTTTGAAATTGTTGACATAGAGGATGTTCCATTCTGTATGAGTTAATTCTGGAGGTTGCCAGCTGTCACCTGGAATTGACCCAGGACATGTTTTGGTGTCTGAGGAGATAGAGCATCACACCAATTCAATCAGCTTTTATTATTGAGAGATGCTGTTGTTTTTAAAGAGCACTAATGATTTGTGGTCAAATAACACTTTGAATATTTGTATGCCTTCCAGATAGCAACAGCATTTTATTAGACAATGTAACTTGCTATCAAATATTTGCTGTGAATGGGATATATTTTCTCATTATCTAAGAGTTTTCTTGATTCATCACATTTGGGAGGAGATCTTTGTCTTTTGTCTGTATCCTAAGCAATCTACCAATTTAATAGTCAGAAACATCTTTTTCTAACTTGTAGATCCCCTCTTGTTTAGAGTATTAAATTGCAGGCCCAGTGACTACAGTAGTTTTAAAAGCTATGGCAACAACCAAAAATACCTCAGATTTAAACAGAATGATTTCAGATTTAAACAAAATCCAAGTCACGCAAGATTCAGGATTCAATTAATTTATAAAATTTCAGTTAATAAATAAACTTTCAAACAAAAAACAAAATTTCACTAGCCCATTATACAAAATTATATCAAACATCAAGTGGTGTATTTCAAACCACAAACAAAATGAACTGACACAACAAGTGAAATGGATGGATGCTGTTCCGGAGTATACTATAATCCAATCAGGATTCATATGAGGCACCAACAGAAGAACTAAAACAAAACAAAACTTGAGCAATCTAGAAGCAAGATTACACAAGCACAAAACAAAATAAACTCACACAATATGTGTAGTATGAGCAGCCTAAAATAGAAAAATAACAGTTTAACAGCCAATCAACAGCTATCCAATTTAGGAACAGAGGCATTTTATCCATTTTTATGGCTCCAGATTTGCATGAAAAGGTTTTGAGAACCTTCCAAATATGGACTCAAGATTACAATAAAAATAAACCATTAAATTTTAAAATTTCTACTTTTAGTGATTTTTCCTAGGTTTTTTACAATGGTTTTTACAAGCAATATCTTTGATGGTGCCAGCACCCAAGCCAGCAGCAGCCAAGCCAGCTTCAATGGAGGTGAGGCTCAGAATGTGGAGGCACCTGTTTACACCCAAGCCTTTGAGGAGGGTAACAAGGAAGCTGACCTGTATCTGACCACCAACCCCTATGGCTTTGACTTGTTTGAGAGTCACTTAGTGTCTAGCTCTGCCCCTGCTCCTGTACCCACCCCTGCACAAGCTGCCCACCAACCAACCAATCAGGATGGCAACCTTGATTTGGAACAACTTCCTGCCACCAGCCAACCTGCCCCCCTACAGCCAATCAGGCTTCAGCTCCCCTGGCCCAGCACCCCAAGCGGCAAATCATCACTGCCCAAATTCTTCATGAAATTGTGGCACTGAATCTACAGGGTCTTTCCTGGGAACAGATTGCCGCCCAGTTGCAATTTACCCAAGCTACTGTCATGCAGAAATTCAATAACTTAATAATAAGGGGAATCTGATTGGGACAGCCAAGAAGCCAAAGAAGGCCCCTGAGTCCCAAATCAATGAGGCATACCCAATAATGCATGAACTCTTCCAGCAGGACCCCAAGCTTCCATTGACCTAGGTCCAGAAGCAACTTGCGCACCATAACATATGGGTGTCTGAGCGCATGGTGCAGCTCTGGATGTATGGAAATGTGGCTTCCATACGGGTTCTTACAAATTTTTCCGGCAACCAATGGGATGGTGCTGAGGATTCCCCATATGACACTGCCATCAAATCAATCCTGGTCTGATTCCTGACTAGTCTAACTGATGATGTCATGTTCATATCTTATTATAAGCTATCAATAGCTTTTGATGATTTTGGTGAGTAAGGAAAAGCTGCTGCCAGGAATAGAAGGAAGAAGGTCAAGAAGGGGACGTTCATTGGTGCATTTCTGGCTGTTTCAGTCAAGGGTTTTGTCTACTATCAGAAAAACCCAGATTTTATCAATGGCTACTTGTACAGCCACATCCTCAGTGGATTACTTGACTCCTGGAATGGCTCAAATTCAAAGCATCAGGTTTTCTTAAGCCACCAGATGGAGGGTAGCTCCACTGCCCTTGAGGCCATCCAGCTATGCTGGCACCAGGCCTCTGTGTACCCAGCTGGCCACGCAGACATCCATCTGGCTGATGTTGTCTTCTTTAACATTGGATCCACACTACCGGAGCACCGCCTTCAGGCTTTCAACAACCTCTATCTTGGGGTCCTTGATCACAATTTTCTCTTTGGCTGCCAGATGGTGGCTGACTTGTTTGCACAAATGGTTTTCCATGTGAACATGGGCAACCAATCACATAAAGATAAGCGCCTTCCACCTTGGGCCACTGCCTCTTACCAGCCCATCCAGCCAAAGACTGATGAGGAATATAACAAGCATTATATGGCAGCCATCACGCAAAATCCTCCTGCCTCCACCCCTGCCACCAACACCCCTAACCCGCAAGCCCAACCCACCCAATCCCAGACCCCCCAGGCCAGCACCGCCTCTACGTCTTCCTTCCCCCGTTATTCTGCCTCCTAGGCATCACTCTCCCCTGCCCCAATAAACCCCTGTCACCAAACATTTTCTATTTATATTATCTTTTTTTAAATTTCAATTGTTCATGTTCTCTTTGTTTATAGTTGGTTTTATTCTTTATGTTCAGCTTATTTCTATAAAATCATATATTTACTATGCCATGTATCTAGATCCAGAACACAGTTTTTTTTAGCACTTAAACATAGCCCCTTGTGAAAATATTAACAACAATTTGGTGATCAGCTAAATTTGAATTAGAAAATTATGTGTTAACTGTTTTTAGATAAAGTTGTTACTGATCTGAATTCAAAATCTTAATGATAAACTTTAAGCCAATCAGGAGCCAAGTGATAAAGTGATTGTTGTGACATAAAGGGTCATTCAATAATTCTTTGATGCATGTGCGCTAATTAATATGATTAGCTGGATGTTTTGCCATTGTACGCCATTGCTGCTGTGGCAAATTGTTGATGGACTAGTGCTAACCCAGCAGCTGATTGGGCACTAGTCCATCACCAACTTGCCACAGCAGCAATGGTGTACAATGGCAAAACATCCAGCCAATCATATTAATTAGTGCACATGCATCAAAGAATTATTGAATGACCCTTTATGTCACAACAATAAATTGATCTCGGCTCCTGATTGGCTTAAAGTTTATCATTAAGATTTTGAATTTGGATCAGTGACAACTTTATCTAAAAACAGTTAACATATAATTTTCTAATTCAAATTAAACTGATCACCAAATTGTTGTTAATATTTTCACAAGGAGCTATGTCAAGCGCCAAAAATAATATGGTAATCAAGGAAACAATGCCAACACAAAGCAAATAACACATATTGAGATGAGTGTAAAACATATACAAAATGGGTAAAAAGATGGGATATTGTAGTAGATGGGAAAACAAAAAGAAATAAACAAAGAGGCAACAGTATCAAAATAATACAGAATTTATTGGGGCAAAAACTATAAAAACATATGGAAAGGTTAGTAAAAAATCAATGATATAATTGGAGAAGCTTCTGAAGGATCTTGACTTGGCAATTGCCAAAATAAAGGACATTGACTGCAAGGTCAAAGCCAAAGTGAAGTCCACCGTCCTTGAAGGGGAAAAAATAGACAAGGTGTCTGCAAAGGCCCCTATGACCAAAATACCAGATACCCCAGAGAAGACATTCAAGCACTTACTAAATATTCAAAAAACTGTGGTCAAGGGCCTGCAATTTAAGGCATACAATTTTTCTGCGCCGTCTGTCTGGGTTGATGACCCGGAGATGTATGAACATCTCAAACCTGCCAAGCGTGCCAGGGCAGAGGATACCAAATTGCCTGCACAATTGATTGCGCCAAGAATGTCCAAGCCAGCCAAGGCTGCAGGCAAGGAAGAAACACAAGAAGGTAGCCTAAAAAACAAAATTAATAACTTCTCAAAAAACTTACCTTTTTTCTTAGAAAATGTAGACGGCAAACTCCGCCAAGTCCTGGCCCCCTTTGTCCCGGCCACCTTTTATTCAAATTATGCCACTCATGTGGCAAAGCAATTGTATCTGTCCCCCCCTGTTGTGCAGGAGCTGGAGGACTGTATCCATGGGTCCTTTCCAATGTTGCGGGAGGCGTTGGCAGAACTTACACATGCCAAGGGGCATCTGAGTGGGCAGTTACTGCCTACAAGGATGCCCAACTGGTCTGCCTGGACCCAGTATCCCTCAGTGGAGTTTACTGTGTAAACTCCATTGAGCTTGTTTGGGACGTCCTGGCAACGCTCTCATTCAAGAATGTACCAGAGATGGGCCAGACCCATGTGGCTGCTTGCTTCTGCTACCCCTTAGAGCACACAAGTTCTTACCTATTGGAGAACTTTGGGTGCACGGTGAGCAAATTAGCTGTTGCAGATGCAACAGCCATCAAGAAGAAAAAATCCTCCTTGCCAACTTTGGGTTGGCCTGGAGTGCCAACAAGACAGGGCTCCCTGCAGCCATGAAGCTGACCTTTGCAAAGACCAGGCACAACAAGAAGATCAGAGTGGTCTATAATAAACTGTATGAGTTCACGGAAGCCTTTGCTGGGCAAAGGCTTCATCTGGTTGTTTACCTGGGGTTCCTATTCTACTTCAGGATGGGCGCATCTGTAGAGGACCTGAACAGGGTCCTTCTGGGAATTGACAAGGCCCGGCTCACACTTGACGGGAAGAAGGTCCCCCCTGGATACAACTCGGTGGACCATGTAATCCAAGACGCCCTGGTCTTGGCTGGAATATACAGGTTTGTAGCCCCTCCTGAAAAGCTGCTGCTTCACTCCCACCTGACCCTAAGCCTTTCACCAGCAGGAGGGAGTATTTCAATAAGGGTGTATCCACTGTTCATGGAATGGCAGTGGAGGTTGTGTGCCACCTCCATTGCAGGGTGGGTACATACCAAAGAACCCACTGCAGTTCCACACAATAAAAATATGATTCCAATAAATTTTATTACAATTTATAGTATTTTTATTATAATAAATTTTTATAATTTTTATTTCAGAAAACCAGTTTTGCAAAATATATTGCAGAAACAGTTTTTATAAAAGCATAAAATTATATGTTAATAAAATAAATTCTAACTTGTACAATTTACATTTAATTTTTTTAAAACTATTTTTATATTTATTTGACCAAAGTGATTTAAATATTTTTGCGTAATCCAGTATTGAGCGTTTGGGATTACCTCAGATGGCATAATAAAATTATATATAATAAAATATATAAATTACTTACATCTATTGATGGATCTTCTGAATGTGATTGCGGGTGTGGAAACATCTAAATATAAAATGATAATTAATAAATCTTGAATAGTAAATAAGAGAATATAAAAAATTGGACACACTAAGCCTTTAATTGATTGGCTGTTTGGCTAGGCACATAGGTATGAACAAATCAGCGTGGCCATAGAATTTGGCCATGGTCTCAGCTGGGAGGGTGGGGATCCTGGCCTGCAGCAAATTAAAGAGGTCCTTGGTCCCAGTTGGGGTTCCTTGCTTGAAGACTCACTTGAGCCACCCAAAGACTTCCTCAATGTGATTTAGGAAGGGCAAATAGGCTGGGAGGAAGAGAAGGCGTAAATTTGCCGTGGCAAATTGCTGAGGGCCCACAGCAATGCTGGTGTCAATCATTGGGAATTCCTTGAGAATATCAGCCACTTTGTGGAGACCAACGTTATCCAACACAATGACATTGGTGAAGCCAGGGCTTGTGCGCTTTAGGTGCTCCTGGACCAATCAACAAAATGATAGAAAGGTCCTGCTGTTATGTGAACCCAATATCATTTGGTAGAGCTCAACCCCTTTGGACCAAGGAGAGCCACCATTGAGTAGGCTATGGCATGGACTGCAGCACGCCAAGCCATCCTGTCATTGGAGCCTTTGGGGACATAGCCATACACATTACACATTGACGAGGCAAATGCCAATTTGTCAATATAATAATTTTGACAGTCCCCTTGGCTTTGAGGGCAGTGTACGCCTCTGCGTAGTTTTTCCGGATGTCAATGTTGGCTGGGCTGTTTCTGTTGTAGGGGGATGCCCCAAGCTTTTTCCAAGAAAATTGCATTCCCTTCACCAGATGGTAATAAAAGGAAATTGAGGCCTCATTCCAAAAGTAGATTTAACCATGGCCTGTATATTTGCCAGTTCAAGATGGCAGTCCCAGGTGATCCACTGGCAGATTGCCCATTTGTGCTCCTTGGTGAGCATGGTAGAAACATGCAAGGATTTCTCTGCAACAAGGACACAACCAGTATTGATGAATTTCTGGAAGGTCTTGCTGGTGTACTTGGCATCCACTCCAACAAAGGCCGTGGCCGTCTTGTAATCACCTGATTCCCGCATTAGCTTAAGCAGGGTGATGTGTTTGATGTCAGGGATGCGCTTCTGGGCAGGCTTTTTAGCGGTGGGGATTGACTTGTTGGCATTGGGCACAACACAGGGCATAGGTACCTTGGTATAGAAGGCTGCAACCTTTTTTAACACCTGTTGTTCCTCATTGGTTTGATAGAGCTTGGGCTCCTTGTCATCCTCCTGATTGCCATCACTGACGTAGGGCTTGTAGCTAGTATCAAGTACAGGCTTCACCTTCTCCAGCATAGCTGACAGGACTGACTCTTGCTGGTACACAACATCAAACACATACAAAGTAAGTTCTACCTCCTTGTTTCTAACTTTCTTTGTAGTGGTGACCTTGATTGGCTTCTGGGTCAGCTTTGGGACCCAAGGGTTTATGCTCCGCACCTTACCAGCTTGTGCTCCTTTAGCCGGCTGTGTCAGTGCAGCGTCACTATGGAACTCTCCTCTCTTGTCTCCTCCTTGAGTAGGCACTTGGGTTGCACTAACTCTATTCTTTGACCCGCGGGGGCAACTGCAACCACAGCGCACAACAGGTGTATTGGTACTCTGTTGTTGTGTTCCTTCCATTTTAAAATTTAATAAAATAGCTCTATATTGTTTCAGAGTAAACCTTGCTTGCCACAGCTTCATCTCAAAAGAACATCAGTGGAGTAAAAATACTATGATAAAATTATGATTCAATATAATGATTTTCATAAAATTTAGAGGACATAGATCAATTTTTCAGACAATTCCGATAACAATAGTACCAAACATGATAGCTCTAACTGCTCTAGATGCTGAGATATATAGTTAAGTGCTGGAATCGGGTTCATGTCATAATCAAAGGCTCGGACTTGATTTGATATTATCTAAATTTACTTTTAATGCACACTAAAAAGCTAAAATCAATGTATCTCAGTGAATGCTAAGCCAATTTTGATGTCCAATAGCTTATTTTAAAGCTGCAGATAAGCTCTACATTATGAATGGATTTAAAAAAGAAAATAATAAGTTTTAAAATAATTAGTTTATCTTTACTAAACTTAAAAGTGATACTATACTTATTCAGGTTTAGTTTTATTTATACTTGGAATATACAATTTTAATTTTAAATTCAAATAAATATAATTGAAACTACATTTTAATAAAGCAATAAAATAAATTTTAATTAAACACGTGATAAGTACTCCAAGCCTAAAAACACAATAAAATATATTTAATTGATCTATTAAATTCAACTTTGATTTTGTCCTTGGACGGGGCAACCACCTAGTATTAAATAAATTTCAATTAAGTTACTCCCTAATTTTAATTTTTGCTTTTATCTGAATATGAATATTTAATTAAAGTTTTTCCCACCCAATATCCCAATTATAGGTTTTTTATTTCTTAATTAGTTGTTTTTGGTTTTACAACGCCCTTTTAGAATACTCAAAAAAAATCCACCCATTTTCCTAGATTCTACTGCAAATTCAAACACCCAACACAATTTTTTTTTAAAATTTATGTTTCAGATCTCATGTCTTGTTTTAGATACCTTGGTATCATTCATGATTACAATCCATTGCACACATTGCGTGAGCAATTTTTTTTACGTAGTGAGTGCTATTGTGTTTCATTTTTGGTTTGCGTTTTGACACACCTTGCTTGGGTGTATTTTGTCACTAATTCACATAGTAAACATATGGGTCATTATTTTTCTTGTTATGCCTAGGCACCAGATTGATTATTTTATAACTTGATCACATTATTCATATTCTAATTATTCAGAAAGCTAAAAATACAACCAATCCCAAAACTTTACTTGATCTTGGGCTTAGATGATTTTTTTAAAAAATAAGTCATCAATTTTAGAATCAAAAAGTGCAACTTATAGTATTATTGAAAATATCTTAAGTGCTACTACAAACTACAAACCAAAAATATTTATGATGAGTTGCATGGGAGAGTAATAGCAGCCCCAAAGCTATAAGTGCTATTACCCTATCTTTGGCTCATCATAAATATTCTTAGTTTGTTTCAGAAAAAAAGGTTGTTGTTTTTGAAAGACTGATAACTCTATCCAAAATACACCTTCTAGTAAGTTGCCCTACTTCATGAACTTGCCCCAATACATCACTAGCATCTTCTGATATTTTTGTTTCTCTGGTATCATCACGTGATTTCAAATGATAAGTTATCTCAGAATATTCTGATAAACTTTCAAATGTTAGAGGTGAAGTATATAACTTTCCATCTTTCATCAAATATGAAAGATTAATGCACAGATTTTAAACTTCAAGCTCTCTTTTTATAGGCCTAACTTTTCTTTCATAAATATAAAAGAATGACTTTTGGGAAATGTTTGAGCCTGATAGTACTGATTTATATAATTCTTTTCTTTTTTCTTCTTGCTCAAAAATATTTTTAAGATTCTTAATATTTCAATATAAAGCTCATTTTCTTTTTTCTTTAATATTTTTGATATTACACCAAAGTGACCATCAACAATGCTTTTTCCATGACATTCAACAAAACAATTTTATTTTATAGAACCCTCAATATATTTAGGTGCCTCTTTAAAAAAGTAATATAAAAATCCATATGATCTAAAATGATTTCCATTATCAGTCCACACTTTTGAATTTTTTATTTTTTTAAATATATCTAATTTAAGAAGACTAATTAGACATTCACCTGAAAATAAAGAATCATGCAATAATATTTGAGACAAAAAATCATGATATTCATATTTGGTTTTATTGTTTTCTTTAAAAACTAATGCAAATCCTAATAATGAGATAGGTTTTTTTGAATAAAAACAATTATTGGTCTCAATTGGACCACTTCCAACCTTTAAGTTTTCCTTATAATCTATAACTACAACACAAGACTCATCATCTAATTCATAAATATCTTTTTTATATTCCCTATTTTGATGAACATAAAAGTCTTGGTGCTGATTAATAGTCTTTAAGTCATTGCCTATAGATTCTGGTAATGGTAAGTTTTTACTTTCACATTCTTCCTTCTTTTTTTCTAGTGAATTTTTTAAATTACAAATATTGCACATATTGGTTTGTTTTTTTACTTTTTATTATATTTTTAGGAATTAATTTATAGTAAGTAGAAATTGAAACTGAAGTTTCATTTTTTATTTTCATATTTTCATATATTTCTTTTTTTGTTTTAAGTAGAGAGTATTTAATTTCAGTTGAGTAATTACTCATCTCTTTTTCTATATCTTTATAATTTTTTTCAGGCGCTTTTTTTGTAAACTGGCTTGTTTCAAAAGAATTTTCCAGCAATTTTTTAATTATTTTTTTAGTTATTTCTTTTTTTAATGAATAGTTATTATTTTTTTGGCTTTTTTTGTTTAAGCTTACATTTTTATTTTTATATATTTTTCTTGAGTATTCAAACTCACTTTTGGTTATATTAAACCCCATATCATTAAGCTCTTTTAAAGAGTAACTGGAAGTAACCAGAGATCGCAAGGCTGGAAGATGCTTTTGGGGAGAAGATTTCATGAGATCCTTTAAGTTTTCAATGAACTCATTGCTTTTTTGATTTTGAATAGTTGGCAGGAACTGAGCTTTCCCAAATTCAGTTTAAGTAAGGAAGTGCTTGATAAAATTATCAAGATCATCACCAGCAATAAAGAGGAATGCCTTTTTTAACATTGCAATTCTTTCTCTTTTTGTTGAAGCTCCCAAGGAAAAAAAGGGTAGCATGGCAGAAATAAATTTAACTGAAGACATGGTAGTATTTTGAATCTGTAATTAGTTTGTATCTCTGAAATGTGCCTTAATGATGGAGTAGTTCTGATCAGAATGTGGCCTTTGAATGGGGTCTTTTGGATTAGAAGCTTTGTGGTGCTTTAGCTCTTATATACCAAGCTAAATGACACCATTCTGAAAGAAATAGTGTGATAGCTTTTACTATAGTTTGAACTTGAATTTATGTTTGCAGAATTAAATAAATACCCAGTTTTCATGCACAAGTGATATATGTAAAGCAGCTAAGCATCATTATTACATCATATCCTCTTTGTAATCAATGCAAATCAATTAAAATGATGTATTCTGTTGACTGTAACTCTTCTGCATATTTTTAAAATAATAAAATACTAAAGAATTCTATTTAAAGAAT
Source organism: Entomophthora muscae (assembly GCA_014839935.2). Classification (NCBI taxonomy): domain Eukaryota; kingdom Fungi; phylum Entomophthoromycota; class Entomophthoromycetes; order Entomophthorales; family Entomophthoraceae; genus Entomophthora; species Entomophthora muscae. The sequence continues at coordinate 197,458 of QTSX02003668.1, forward strand.
GCTTAATTTGAGGTTTGAAGCTCACTTGAACCTTAAAATTAATCTAAACAGTGATAAAAACATCCTAACTTCAAATTGCCATAAAATCCTAAATAATTGAGCTTTTTAAATAAAATTAAAATGCAAAAATAAAGCTCTCAATCTTATGTTTAATTTTGTTAAATAAAAAAGATACTTTGTATATTAAAAAAAGAGTTTTTATTAGCTTTGAAGTGATCTACTTTATATCATTAGATAGAATCATATAATAAAATCTGGATTAAAATCTTTTAAATTAATTTTGCTTTAATATTGAGTATAGTATACATATTAAAAGTTTAACACCAATAAAAAGATGGGATTTTTAGCTTCATTTTGATAGTTTACAATGTGAAAAAATATTAATTTTTCATTGAGTTATTAATGTTTTAAATATAAAATTTGTAACTAGTTACTTTTTCAAAATTGAACTGTGTTATGCTGCGACTTGAGCAGCATGTGCATTAGAAAATGGCCCAATCCCTAAAATAATGACCCATATGTACACCAAAAGTCAACTCACACCATTTTTTTTGTGAATCAATGTATTTTGGATTGTATTTTGAATAGTTTTGCTTTTTGTGTGAGCCCTTTGCTGCTGTGTTGACTCATTTTGCCCTTTAACGCCAATAAACCCTATTAACAGAGTGTATATTTTAACCTGAGAGTTGGATTTTGTTTAAGTCTGAAATCATTTTGTTTAAATCTGAGGTATTTTTGGTTGTTGCCATAGCTTTTAAAACTACTGTATAGGTTTTTTCACCTGAAATAAGTGTTGTTCTTGTAGTGGCATCAAGAAAACTTGGTTTTATTTCCTGTTATTGCAGATAACAATGCAGTCAATGTTTCCCTGTCTGGGATGAATCTTCTGACATACAAGGTCATACCTTGATTGTACATAGTTTACTATTGTTCCAATATGATGAAATATCAGCTAGAACTCTTATCTTGTCAAGGTATGGTTTGATTTTGTCTTTGCTGATGATATTTCCCAGGAATCATAACTCAGTGGAAAAGAACTCACACTTGATTGGCTTGACCACTATTTGATTATCATATAGTGTTATAAGTACCATACAGATGTCTTTCCACTGTTTTTCTTTTCTTGCACTCTAGATGATTATGTCATTCAGCTAAAATATATCACCCTTCTTAATATTTTCCTTGACAACTCACTCATGAATATCAAAAAGGTACTGGGAACATTGACCATGCTAAAGGTTAGGAAAGCACACTCAAACAACCCATATTTGGTCCTTAATGATGTATTTGGGTTATTATCAGGGTTGGCTTTTATTTCATGGTATCCTTAATTCAGATCAATCTTAGTAAAGACTTGTGACCTCCTAAGGCGTCAAAGAGATTTTTGTAATTTCTGCCTGGGTGCAGTGTTTCTACAATTAGTTAGCTTGAATTATTGTTCTTAGACTATACATGTTAATTGATATAGTGGCAGCCTTGGATAGGACATAATATAAGAGGGGTTTAAGACACAACTACTATTTTATTAATAAGTAGAATATTATATATTAAGGAGTGGGGAATTTTGACCAGGCTGAAGGAGCCATCATCTGTGGGAATTTTTTAAGGAAACAGGAGAACAGTGACAGAGGAAAATTTCAGTGGCATGAAAACATTGGTTCCACCTGGCTTAATCAATATGGAAGGTGGCCTTGTAAAGCTATGATTCTATTCTGGGCCACAGAAGTGAAGGCCAATTTATGTGCGCAAATATAGTACAACTCTACTACTGCTTTTAGAGCATTAATAGCTGAGTTTAGAAGTACAAATAAACAAACACAATAAAACAAGCAGGCAGTTACACAAATGTCTTACTGCCCTTAAAATAAATATACATAAGTTTGGCTAATTCATGATGGAACACCAAAGATATGGATGGATATAAACTAATTCATGATCAAATGTTTGGGATAGCCATCATGAGCCGTAATATTGTAATTCAAAATAAAACAATAAAATTAATCTTTGTGTTGTTGACAGCACATTTTTAGACTATATGATTGGCAAATTTTAAATATAAAATGATTTTAATAAATTTAAACACAATAGAAATAAAATATTAAGGCATAAATAAAATATATAGACTCTTATTAATATGAGCAATATAAAAGGCCTTTTAATTGATTGGCTGGCTGTCAAGGCACATGGGAATATATGATTCAATATGTGTGTGAAACTTAGCCACAGTCTTTGATGGAGAGGTATGACCCTGACCTGTAGCAAATCAAACAAGGCTTCTGGCCCAGTTGAGATTCCTGCTTGACAACCCACTTGAGCCACCAAAGACCTCCTTAATTTGGATCAATTAATGGTGAATATATGGAAAGAAATAAAAGGCTCATAGGCACTGTGGCAAATTCCATTAGCCAATTGCCACACCTAACTCAATTGATGGAAATTCTTTGATAATATCCAACAACTTGTGGATCACAACATCATCCAGTAAGATAACATTGGTGAACACCAGGCTAGTGCGCCTGTCAGGATTGAAAAATTTTTATCCCTCAAAACCTGGGCCCAAGGACAGGATTTGTACCCTGAACCCTAATTACTGCAGACCGCTGGCTCCATGGACCAAGAGCCCGCCCGCCTGCATTTTTCTGAGATTGAGCCCCTGCAAGCTGAAGCCTCTGCTAAGTCCCAAAGTTAGAATACCAGTACAGGTTCAACTATGATGGCTCCCAAGGAGAAGTTTCTTGAATTGCCTAATTGAGGCAGAGAAGGTGCCCCCGTGAACTTCATGAGCTTGAAGTCCTCTTGAGTAACCAATCAAACTCAACTACCAGGGAAAAACCCAGGCTTTGGGCCCAACCCTGTGACCACAGCCAAAAATCAAGGAAATCAAGTGACCAATTTGGATGTTCTGACCAATGAGAGAACATCCAGCCAAGGTGCCATTTTGCTGCTCCTGCACCCAGGCCTCCTGGCTACCCGCCTGCATTTTTCCCAATATTTTGATGAAGCCCTTATGAAGAATACTAAGTTTGGAGGCGGGATGCTATATATGCCTATAGATTCTGCACTCAAACCTTATTGCCATTGTTGAATAAAGGTTATGTGATTTTGGCTCACACAGCTATTGCCTTATTTTATATTTGCTATCTACCAATTCTGTTTGAGATCTCCTGGCCCTTCTGCCCTGCTGCCCACAGTTTTCTGTCCTCCTGGTGTACCCTTTGGACCTGTCTATTTTACTTACTACCCTCTGAAGTCTGAATACAAGGACTATACCCCAGAAAAGATACTTGAACTTGATTCTTTGGCCCGCATACAATCTGCAGTTAGATATAACTGACAAGGTCTGTGGATATTTTTGATGCCCAAGTTGTTCAGAGGGAAATTCAACTATCTCCCTGCTTACAGCCTACCCATGGAACTGCCTGTGACCCCAAAACCTATGCCTGCTTACTCACCTGACCTTCTAACTGACCATATTGGCAAGCTTTTTAGGATTGTGTACATCATTCTCACAGGGGTGATTGACACTATAATTCCGGCTGCTGGCCTGTGGTCCTGGGTGGAAAATCTGTCCCCTACCTTTTCAAGCTAGCTCCCCTCTTGTGGTGGGCATTGCCTGCAAAAAAACTGGCCCATGTCACCCCTGGAAACAATGGGCTGGCTGCCCAATACTAGATCCCTGACATTATGGCAATCTTTATTAAACCTGGTACCCTGAGCCCCAAGATGTTGTTATTTCTTGGGGCATCTTGCATTCTTTTGCTATTGATAATCACTTATTACATCCATAAGATGACCACAAAACTGATCTCTTTCATGTAAAAGAATGCAAACCCAAATGACCCAAAGAGAACTGATGTCACTACTGCTGACTCTGACAAAGCTCTCCCCTCCCAAGTGCAAAATGTGATTGTAAATCAGTCCCTCACAAAGGTAGATATGCCTCAGATGGGGAAGCTCACTCTTGAGGAAGATTGACGTGCCATGCCAGTCCTCTGCCTGCATTTCCAAATCAACACCCCCTCTTTTTTGTCAGTGACACTGAGAAGATCCTTGGGGTTGCTTCAATGCTATCAGGGGACGCCTTAGACTGGTTTGGCAAGGCCACAGCTAAAGACATAGAATTCTGCTTAGACTACGCCAAGTTTGAGGCTGAGTTAATGGCCACTGTGGAAGATTGTGACACTAGATAATACGCCCTGAATTCCCTGTTAGAAATTCAACAAGGCCCCTGACCCGCCAACCACAAACACCAACCACTAACAGAACAGGGATGACACCTGAAGAGCTCTAACAACATTACCGCAAAGGACTCTGTTTTCACTGCCACAAGGTGGGTCACTTGACCGGAGCCTGCCCTAAGAAGAACACTGCCCCAATCCCACTGGTGCAAATAAACACTTCTTCCCAGTCTTACAAATTCATCCAAGTTTCCATAGAATTAGCAGGAAACAAGCGCCAGACGGAAGCTTTTATTGATACAGGAGCAGATGAAAGTTTCCTCAATGCAAGCCTAGCAGAGGAATTAGGCTTGACAGCCTCAGAGCGTAGCCTACAAGTAATAATGGGAAACAGCTCCTTGGACACCAGCCATGAGTGTGAACAAGAAATTCCATTGACCATTAGACACAATGTATACCCATTGTCCCTGATCCTCTTGCCAGGACTACCCCACCCCCTATACTGGGTGACTCCTGGTCTGACAGACATGGTCTGATCCTGAACTATTGCAAGCAAACTGCCATGTTGGGCCAACCTGAATCCTGTGATACTGTTACTTTTTGCATGAGCCATGACCAATCCCCTACCAACAAACTCTTGACCATAAAGATAGAACCTAGCGTTGGGATACTGCCTACCCCCTACAGAGATGGAACCATGTGTTTAGTGAAGAAGCAGCCACAAAACTACCCAGCCATTCAATCTACAACCACACCATAGACCTGCTACTAGGGACCCAACAGCACCACAGCCCCATCTACAGTTGTAACCACTGCAAACAAGTAGCCTTGAAAGAATACCTTGAGGATATGACAAAAAAGGGTTCATCTGAGTATCAAAAGCCCCCTGATTGTCACCCATGCTGATTGTAGGAAAAAAAAGATGGTGGGATGCGTCTATGCATAAATCACCAAAAACTGAACAACATTAAGGTGATGAACCGCTATCCCATCCCCAATGCCAACAACCTCTGTGATTTACTGACTGGAGCCCAGGTGTATTCAAAAATTGACCTTAGAGATGTGTTCAACCAAATCCAAATCAAGGACAGAGACAAGTACAAGACAGCCTTCAAAACTCCATATGGGCTGTACAAGTACCTTTTAATGCCCTTTAGCCTCTGCAATGCCCCCAGCACTTTCCAAAGGATGATCAACACTGTCCTAGGGGAATACCTTGACCGCTTTTGTGTGGCATATCTGGATGACATTCTCATCTACAGCTAGACTCACAAGGAACACCTGCGCCACCTGGACCTTATACTAGAAAAACTCTCTCAAGAAAACTTACACGCTAAGCTTAATAAATGCAAATTCTTCCAGTCAGAAGTTGAATTCCTGGGATACATAGTGAATACTGGCGGCTTTGCCATGGCACAGGATAAAGTAGAAGCAATAGCATCTTGGCCAGTTTCCAAATGCAGGAAAGATGTGAGAAGTTTTTTGGGCCTGGCAAATTATTGCAGAGATTTCACCCAAAAATTTCTCACATTACCCTCCCCCTGACCTTCCTTTGCCCTGACAAGGTCATCTTTGCCTGGACTCTGGAATGTACCACCAACTTTGAAGCCTTGAAACTTGCCTTCATGTCCACCCCTGTCCTGGCCATGCCAGATCCCTCCAAACCTTTTGTTCTGGAAACTGACATGTTGGACTTTACAGTGGGCGGGGTCCTTCTTCAGGAAGGAGGGGATAGTATGCTACATCCTGTAGCATATTACTCCAAGAAGATGCTACCCTTGAAAGGAAACTACCCAATATATGACAAGGAGATGCTAGCTATAATGAAGACCCTGAAACATTGGCGCCATTACCTATGTGGCACTGAATATCCAGTAAAGGTCCTGACAGACCACAAGAACTTGGTCTACTTCTTCAAACCACGCCAGCTTAAACAATGACAAGCAAGATGGGACTTAGAACTGGCTGAATACACTCTGACCATAGACTACAAGACAGGAAAGGTGAACGTGGTACCCAACGCCCTAAGTAGAAGAACTGACCTAGTGCCTATCCACCTAGAAACTTGCAACCACAACACCCAAGTCCTCTTGGACACAGCAAGTCTAGGCATTCACCTGGGATTGATGAAAATCAGAGCCAGCAAACCAGAAGTACTAAGGGCCCAAACACTAGACAAATTCATCAAATCATGATCTTAGACCTTTCCAAATCATTGATAGCACCCACTACCAAAAATGCTACTCATTAAAGGGAACAACACTAATGCTCCACAACAGGATCTTTGTGCCAGAAGGGGACATCAGAACCAAAGTCTTGAGAGAATACCACAATTATGAGATGGCTGGACACCTGGGTAGGCTCAAGACCCTCTGGAGCATCAGAAGGAACTTTGCTTGGCCAAAAATGAATCAAGACGTAAGTGCGTACCTGAAGGGGTGTGAGACCTTTGGGAGGACCAAAACTTGCAGAAACAAACCTGAAGGACTTCTAAGACCCTTGAATATACCTCATGGACCTTGGAAATCTGTTTCCATGGACTATATTGTAAAAATGCCTCCATCCCTCTCATTCAATGCAATCCTGGTCATGGTAGACCGCTTCACCCAGATAGCATACTTTGTACAAATTAACACCAATTGCACAACAGCAGAGACATCCCAACACTTCCATGACCACATTCTCACACAACACAAAACACCTGAGGAAATCATCACAGACAGAGGACCCTAATTCACGTCAAAGTACTAGACACAGGTGATGAAAGACTTGGGAATCAAGCAATGTGTATCTACCTCTTACCACCCACAGATGAACGGCCAAACTGAACAAGTAAACCAGATCCTTGAACAATACCTTTGATGCTATGCCAACGCTGATCAGGAAAATTGGTCCAAAAGACTCCCCATGGCCCAGTTTGCCTACAATAGTAAAGACCACGCCTCCACAGGCATGTCCCCATTCAAAGCCAACTATGGGTTTGACCCCACCTGGGACCCCCATATTGGCGAGAAAGAATTGAACACCACTGGGTGCTCCTGGATTGAACAGATTCATAACACACAAAAAACATGCTCAACCAACCTGAACCGTGCAGTGTAAACATATAAAGCCTTTGCTGACTTCAAACAAACCCCAAGCCAACCCTTACAAGTTGGAGACAAAGTATACCTAGACTCCTGGAATGTACCCCTGCATGTGCCCTGCAGGAAGTTAGCTCACAGAAGAAGTGCCCCCCACAAGATCACCAAACTAGTTGGTGAGGTTGCCTTCAAGCTAGACCTACCCCCTCCTGGAAGATTCATGATGTGTTCCACTGCTCCCTGTTGTTCAAAAAAGATGGGAACTTGCTTCCCCACCAACAGATCAAGACAGCCCCCCGCCCATCCAAATAGGCCAATCTGAGGAATATGAAGTTGAATACATACATGGTGACAGAATTCATCACCAAAAACCCCAGTACTATGTCAAATGGAAAAGACACCTTCTAGAGAAAAGCACTTGGGAACCGCCAAGCAACCTAGCTAATGCCCAAGAAGCCGTCCAACTCTATCTGAATAAAAAGGACCAGAAGGGAGGAGTCTTGGGTGAAGAAGAGGATGATGTCAGGATTGACAATTTTTACCCCTCAAAACCTGGGCCCAAGGGCAGGATTCAAACTCAGAACCCAAATTTCTGCGGGCCGCTGGCTCCATGGACCAAGAGCCCACCTGCCTGTGTTTTTCTGAGATTGAGCCCCCGTAAGCTGAAGCCCCTGCTAAGTCCCAAAGTCAGAATACCAGTACAGGCTCAACTATGATGGCTCCTGAGGAGGAGTTTCTTGAATTTCCCTAATGAAGGCAGAGAAGGTGCCCCTGTGAACTTCATGAGCTTGAAGTCCTCTTGAGTAACCAATCAAACTCAACTACCAGGGAAAAACCCAGGCTTTGGGCCTGGCCCCGTGACCACAGCCAAAAAGCAAGGAGATCAAGTGACAAATTTGGACGTTCTGACCAATAAGAGAACATCCAGCCAAGGTGCCATTCTGCTGCTCCTGCACCCGGGCCTCCTGGCCACCCGCCCGCATTTTTCCCAATATTTTGATGAAGTCCTTATGAAGAATACTAAGTTTGGAGGCGGGATGCTATATATTCCTATAGATTATGTGCTCAAACCTTATTGCCTTTTTTGAATAAAGGTTATGTTATTTTGGCTCACACAGCTATTGCCTTGTTTTGTATTTGCTATCTATCATTTCAGTTCAAGATCTCCTGCCCCGCCGCCCATAGTTTTCTGTCCTCCTGGTGTACCCTTTGGACCTGTCCATTTTACTGACTACCCTCTGAAGTCTGAATACAAGGACTACGCCCAGGAAAAAATACTCAAACTCAATCCTTTGGCCTGCATACAATCTGCAGTTAGATATAACTGGCAAGGTCTGTGGATATTTTTGATGCCCAAGTTGTTCAGAGGGAAATTCAACTATCTCCCTGCTTACAGCCTACCCATGAAACTGCCTGTGACCCCAAAACCTATGCCTGCTTCCTCACCTGACCTTCCAACTGACCATATTGGCAAGATTTTTGGGATTGTGTACATCATCCTCACAGGGGTGATTGACACTATAATCCCGGCCGCCGGCCTGTGGTCCTGGGTGGGAAAGTCTGTCTCCTACCTTTTCAAGCTATCTCCCCTCTTGTGGTGGGCATTGCCTGCAAAAAACCTGGCCCATGTTACCCCTGGAAACAATGGGCCAGCTGCCCAAGACTGGATCCCTGACAGTGCCTAACATGATCTTGTACTTATTGTATGAATGATAGGTTTTTCCTGCTTTTGTGAGACCCCAAGATCATTTGATACGTCTCAATCCCTTTTGGACTAGGGAGAGCCACCATTGAATGGGCTGTGGCGCAGACTGACACACACCAAGATAACCTGTCTTTGGAAATTTTGGAGACATAGCCATAGCCATTGCACATAGACAAAGAAAAAATTGATTTTTTAATAGCATATCATTTGATTGTCCCTTTGTTTTTAAGCACAGTGTACGCCTCAGCATATCTCTCTGGGTCTTGATATTGAAGGGCTTTTTTGATTATAGGGAGATACCCCAAGCTTTTTTTACAAGAGCTGAAGACCCTTGATCATACAAAAGTAAAAGGAAATCAAAGCTTTAATCCTGATAGTGGACTTGACCATCAACTGTATATTTTCTAGTTCAAGATAGCAGTCTCAGTCAATCCACTGAAAAATTGCCCATTTGTGCTCCTTGGTGAGAAGAGTTGATAGTTACTTGGGTTTATTGGCTTGGAGGATTCAACCAGTGTTGAGATACCTGCTGTATAGTTTGTTGGCAACTTTTGGATCCACTTCAACATTACCTGCAACCTTCTTGGTGTCCCCATTATACTGTATCAACTTGAGAAAGATGATGCATTTGATGTTGGGAATGGCCTTCTGGGTGGCCTTAGTGGGTTCAGATGAGCCAGGATCTTTATTGGTGACTAGCACACAAGGCATGGGTACCTTATTGCAGAATGCTGTGACCTTATTTAGGACCTGCTACCCATCCACAGCTCCATAAAACTCTGGCCCTTTATCATTGTATTGATCACCATTGCTTACATAGGGATCATAGCTAGTGTCAAGAAATGGCAAAAAAATTTATCATGGCTGCTGGGACTAGATCTTGAAAGTAAACGGGGGCAAATACCAAAGAATTAGGCTCAATTTTCTTGTTGTTAACTGTTTTAGACATGACAATGTTGATGGGCTTCTGGGTCAGTTTGGGAACTAGAGGGTCAATGCTCTTCACCCTTGCATTTTGGCTACTTTAACTGGTTGTGTCAGTGCAACCTCACTATTGAACTCTCCTCTCCTGTCTCCTTCCTTAGTAGGCACTTGCATTGCACTGGCTCAATTTTTTGACCCGCAGGGGCAACCACAACTGTGGAGCACAACATGTGCACTGCTACTCTGTTGTTGTGTTCCTTCTGCTTTACAGTGTAATAAGATATTAGATCAAGCTTGTTTAAGATGGGACCCTGGTTTTACATATTACTTTTTAGCTGGGTATGGAGATTTAATTAGAATATGCACCACCCAAATGCCTGTTTATAGATTTTCTATGCTGTGGTTAGTTATTTTTGGGTTTACAATGCCCATTTTAGAATACCCAAAATAATTTCCACCCTTTCCTCAGATTCTATGCCAAATTTAAGCACCCAACACAATATTTTTAAAATTTCTGTTTCATATCCTGGGTTTTATTTTAGATACCTTGGTATCATTGTTGATTACAATCCATTGCACACAACATTTGAGTGATTCTGTTTATATAGTGAGTTGGTATTGTGTTTTGGTTTTGGTTTGAGTTTTGACTCACCGCGCCTGATTATATTTTTTCACTAATTTATATAGTAAACCTATTTGTACTAAAGGTTAACTCAAACTATTTTTTATCCATGTGTTCTTCAATGCATTTTGAATATATCTGCTTTTTGTTTAACTTGTTGTTGTGTTGAGCCGTTTTGTCTATCAACACCCAAAATCCTTGTTAACAGAGGGTATGTTTTAACCTGATCCTTGTAGTTTGCTTAAATTGGAGTCTAATTTTTTTAAATCTGAGGTACTATTGTTTAGTTCTTTAGCTGTAAAAACCACTGTGAATCATCATCATAAACTATGGATATGCATGGGATGTATCTGGATCTTCAGTTGTGATCAATGGCTCATAAGAAATATTGAAATATCTAGGACATTTGCCATAAATTGCGCCATTAACGCTATTTTGATATGGCTTTTGAATATTGATAGCTGCAAAGATTTGGCTGGGTTTTCTTTTGATTTTGGATATTCCTTGCCTTCTGCAAATGGGCCGGGTTTAATTTCCACCCATTCTGGATTATTTTACCTATCTGTAATTGATCCTGGTATGACCTCATCCCAGTGTGACCCCCTCAGTCACTATGTCTTCCTAATGAGTGATCACTGTCCCTTGTCTACTATTTAAAGTAGAAACATTTCTCCTAATAAATACAAGTTTATCCACATTTGCGTTGGCTTTAATAATCTTCAAGCTTTTTCCTGTCTTTTCTGCCAAAAGGACTTTTACATATTGATTTCCAGGAAATTAAGGTATGTGCCCTTAATTTTGCCCTGAAGACTAACCCAAGGCTAGCTTCAAACCTCAAATCTTTTTTATAAAGATTTCCTGCTGTGTCCTCCTGGATGTCATCCCCAGGAACCAAACACAACAAAATGGTGCTCACTACAGGGACTGCAAGCCCCTTGGTTACCCTGTTCCCTCATACATTCTCTGTTCCTTCTCCCTTTGTTTCTGAAGTACCCAAAAAACCTAAAGTCTCTAGTCCCCCTCAAGAAGAAGACATCATCAATGCTCCCTCAAATCCTATGGTATTGGTTCTGTCTCCCAGGCCCACATGGGCCCCCTTCCAGATTTCTCTCTCAATTACAAGCAAGCTTGTGCTGCCGCCCACTCCCTTCTCCATTCTGGCACTGTGGCAATGCACACTATCCCTGGCCTCCTTCCCAGGTACGCTTCTGAAGACCTGTACTCCTTCCTTTTGGACTTTGGTCTCTCCCTGCACTGATGTAATCCATGGAAAAAATTGGCATATTGGTCAACCAGTTCATCCAACCTGCCCTAGTTCACCATCAACTTGCCTTAGGATCCCAGAATCAACTATTGAATGATGTAGCCAAGGCCGTCTCAAATAATAATGCTCAAAATATGGCTTATCAAGAATGGTCCCACAGTCTCTTTGTGTGTATTTCCAATAACCAGCGTGACTCACTGGCATCACAAAAGTACTTAACCTCCTCCCTGAACTCCCTTTGTTCCTTGCTCCCTGGATACATAAAGGACCAACTATGCAAATTAGATGAACATCAGGCAGCATGGCGTGAGCAAATCAAGGCCTTTCTGCTAAACCATTGCTAGGATTTTGAGACTCTGGTTAGTGAGCTTAATCAATTCAGGGAGCATATCAACTTGCAACTTGAATTAATAGGAGCTCATGTTGATACTTGGGGCTGTTATCTGCAGCATCAATACAGTCTGGATAAGGCTGCACTAGGTGACACTCTATACCAGGCTCAAAATTATGTGGATGACAGGAGCAGTTATTGAGGTGACTCTTCCTGCTCCTCCTGTTGAGGCCCCATCTGATTTTGAAACCAAGTTATGGGAGGCAATTGCCAAACTCAAGGCTACCACTCAACGTCAAGCTTCTGTTCAGAACCCCCCTTCAGTCAAACTAATGCCTGGCCCTTGTATTGCCTCCCTCACTGATCAGGTGGCTACCTTACAAGGAGAAATTGAGTACTTAAGACAGCGCCTCTCTAATTCTGAAGACTTGTTGTCTGAATCTGAAGATGAAGAGGAAGGTGAAGTTGTTAATACTCCCGCTCATGACAATCATGGTTGTTGCCCTGGTCTGGAAGGTCAACCCCGGGTCAACTGTGCATGTGCACTAGATCAACTTGCAGAAGTGACAAATGATGTAGCTGATAGGCAAGACACATTGGAAAGAGAGGTACAAAACCTCTCCTGATTTACTGAGACACTGAATGGACAAGCCATCCCCTTGGCTGCTCAGACCACTTCTCTGGATACTCGTGTCAATGGGATTGCTGGTACCTTGGCTGTACATCAAATCAAGCTTAACAAATTTGGGACTGCTGCCGCCACTGCTAGGGGATATTAGGGGACAGAACATCTCTACCTTGGACACTCTGCAAGAAAGCTTGCAACTCCTCTGGGCTAGACAACCTGCTGCTGAATCCAAGTTTGAAGGCAACCCTCATATTAACGTCCTCAACCCTGGTGAAAACAGTCAGTCCTTGTCCATTGACCCAAACTACAAACCAACCTTCAAGCAGAAATTTGACTGTAAAAATTCTACCATTGCCGCCTTTCTAACCATTTACAAAACTGCAATGCGTAGGGCTACTGACAAGCTCAAGAAGGAACATATCCTCACCTGTCTCCGTCCCACCTGCCAAGAAGTTGTGGTCCCTGAGCTCCCCTTCATTGTCACTTGGGAGAACATGAAGCTCCTCCTTATTGAGGAGTTTGGGGGAGACCTCAGCTTGGAGGTCAATAAGGATGTATTTATGCACATTGTCTTTAAGCCCAAGGAAATCCTGGCTGAGTTTGCGGATTGTTTCTACATTGAAGGCCAGTAGTTAATCACTAGTTGACAGTTAACTCCCCGGGAAGCCTACACGGCTTGTTCAAATGCTTTGAAGGTGAACCAGCTTCTATGCCTACACTTTAAGGCACACAAGGCTTTTCTCACTTCTATGAAGAGCATTAAGACACTCTTTCAAGACATGCATTTGACCCATAGAGGTACAGTGGTAGATGAAAATAAAGCCAGTAATGCTGGGACTACTTCTCGTACGCCACGCATTATGTGCTGGGTTCAGGTGGACAGACTAAGAGGCAAGGTTGTCATAACTGTGGCCAAATAGGGCACCACTTGCATACCTGCACTAATCCCCAAGTGGAAGGTTGTGACCCCAAGCAACAGGCGGGAAAAGAGAGGTCAGCTTAGAAACAGAGACACTCTCTACTGACCAATCTCTCCCGTCTCCCCCTGATCCTCTGTCTGATGAGGAAGCTCCCTCTTCCTCTGGCCCAACTATCCTTCATCTATTTCACAATATCTCCAGTGATTCAGAGCCTGAAGATTCTGATAGTTATGGCTATTCTGTTATGGCTGTCCCAGAAACCATCCCTGTACCATACAAACTTTGCTCTGGGAAGACCACCACCACTTCCCAAGTACCTGCAAGTGAAGCTAAGTCCATGGTGGCTTGACCTTACCTAGCTCAAGCCCATTGACCTCTTGTCTTGGTTGATTTTCTAAGGCAGCAGCCAAGTTAGCCAAAGCTCTCTTCCAAAATGTAACTGTATCTCTCCTGCTACAGACTGTATATAAAGAGATTCCTGTGTTACAGTGCATGCTAGCTAAATGGGAAAAGGAGCTAGAGGCTGTGCAAGATGTTTTGGCAGTCTTGCCCCCCTTTGGGAAAGATATAACCCACATGGAAGTATCAATCCAAAAGGTTAAAATCAAAGCCATCTTGGACACAGGTTCTCCAGTCAACGTAGTATCTTCAAAACTGATGAAGAAACTTAAGTTGGCCCCTGACCCCAACTACACTCAGTTGTATGGCACAGCTGGCATGGCACAAACGCGGGCCATTGATGCCTACTCCACTCTATCAATGAGGTTTGGGAAGCTCCTCATTGCTTCCCACGCTGTAGTCCTTGAGAACAAAAGCTATGACCTCTTGGTTGGTACTCAATTCCTCCAAGAATATAACAGGATTTTAAACTTACAAGATGGAAACCTTTTGCTCTTAGGATATGAGGTTCCTTTGATTTTTGAGGAACCTCCACGCCTCCCAGGAAAACATCTTAAATCCTTGCGTGCTTATATACCCTACAGGTATCTTCTCTCTCAAGTATAGGACTCACTCCTCCAAAATGCGTACCCCTCCTCCTTCCTGCCCTGCGGAAGAAGGGGTACCCCTACTAGCACCAGCGGCTATCACCATTCCCCCCAGCTCTCAAGTGGTGATTGATTCCCAGATTTCTTATGAGCTATCTGAAAAGTTGTTCTTGGAACTCTACTCACCTGAATCCCTAAGCCGTAAAGAGCCCCACCTGTGTCCTGGGATTCTAGATCAAACCCACAAAGAGCCTGTACAATTACTGCTCGCCAACCTGAAAGCCCTGCCCATGCAGGTGACCCGAGGCCAGGTTGTAGGGCATGGTTGTATACTGGGAGCAGAACAAGTGGCCTCCCTCTACCCCTTTGGGACTTTTAGTGATTTCAATCTACCTGAAGACAATCCTCAAGTTCTCTCCTTGTTCACTGCTGTCAATTTCCCCCGGCTGTCTCCTATTCAACAAAAAGATGTTTTAGACCTGCTCAATTAGTTTTGCAACATCTTTGCCTTAGGACCTACGGACTATGGCCTGACTAAAGGAGTCATCCATCAAATTGATACTGGGGATGTACCCCTTTTTGTGCCAAACCATACTGCTGTAGTAGGGTGGAGGATGCTCAAGTGTCTAAAGAACTCAAACATCTTCTGGATGCTGGGTTACTGGCTCCTTCCCAAAGTCCTTGGGCTTCCCTGTTACTGATTCTCAAGAAGAAAGATGGTGGACATTTCATTGTAATGGACTATTGCCGCCTGAACTCCCTCACTAAGAAAGACTCGTACCCCTTACCCAGAATTGATGATGCTCTGACAGCTGGGTGGTTCCAAGTTTTTCTCAGCCATAGATCTAGCCTCTGGATACTGGTAAGTTGACTTATCCCCTAAAGATCAAAAGAAGGCCGTGCTTATCACCTCAGAAGGCCTTTTTGAACCCACTTGTATGCCCCAGGGACTCTGCAATGCCCCTGCTACATTTCAACAGGCTATGGACTCCATCCTACAAAACCTAAAGCTATCTTGTGTCCTCGTGTACCTGGATGACATCACTGTATTCAGTGCTACCTTTACTAATCACTTAGAACACCTAAAGGCTGTCTTCATCAAGATTCGCAAAGCTGGCTTGAAAATCAAACCCTCCAAGTGCCCCTTCTTTAAGGAACACCTTGAATTCTTAGGTCATGAGGTCACTCAAACTGGAATCTGCCCCATGAATAATAAGGTGGAAGCCATTGACAAGATGCTACCTCCCACAAATCTTCAAGAGGTTCAAGTATTTCTTGGTATGATGGGCTACTACTGACAGTTCATACCTGATTTTGCTGAACTGAGTGAACTCCTTGTCCAACTGCTTTGCAACGTCCCCTTTGAATGGACGCACAGCCAACAACAAGCATTTGAAGCATTGAAGACCAAGCTCAAAAAGACTCCTATCTTAGTCTATCCTGATTATGATAAAGAGTTTATCTTGTATACTGACGCTAGTGGAGTAGCTGTGGGTACCATCCTCGTCCATCTTGGCAATGAGGGTGTGGATTGACCTGTAGCCTACTCTTTTTGGGTCCTCAATAAGCACAAGAAGAGCTACAGCGTCATTGAGAAGGAATGTTTGGCGGTACTGCACGCAGTGAAACAGTTTTGGCACTACATTTATGGGACCCGCTTCACAGTGGTCACAGATCACTCCTCCCTCAAATGGTTGCAACAGCTAAAGGAGCCTGAAGGTTGATTAGCGTGTTGGGCTCTGCGTCTACAAGGATATGATTTCACTGTGATACACTGTCCTGGGGCCTAACATCAGAACACTGATGGCCTGTCAAGGATGCCAATTCTAGCTATTCACCCTGCTGACGCTAATTGCCTATAAAAATTAATAGGGTATCCTGACTCTTGGACCACTGAGCCAGAAGACATTCACTTGGCGTTACAGACCCTATCCAAGGACACTGTAATTTGTGATAGACAGCTCTTCAAAAAGGTTAACAATGCCTACCTACCTTACGTCTGCCCTAGCATGAGGATAGCCATTATCCTCCAAGCTCACATTGACACTGGACATGGAGGCATAGCAAAGACTCATACTGGTTGTGCAAAATTTTCTACTGAGAGAACATGCGCCTCCTGATCCCTGACGTCTTTGCCTCCTGTCATTCCTGTCAGCTCCAATGCCCTTGCCCATCCCAACACCGGTTCAAGCTCATCCCTCCAAAGCATGCCTTCCACATGGTGAGTATTGATGCTGTTGGGCCTTTCCCTCAGTCTAGGTCAGGATGCTGGTTTATCTTAGTTGCTGTGGACCATTTTAGCAAATGGGTTGAAACCAGAGCAACAAAATATATAACTGCCAAGACCACGGCTACTTTCTTATTGCAAGACATCTTCTATCAACATGGCTGCCCTCAAGTCCTGCTTTCTGACAATGGTACCAACTTTAATGCTTGCCTCATTGCTTCTATTGTCAAAGCTATGGGGACCCACCAATTGTTCTCCGCACTATATAACCCCTCAACCAATGGAACTGTTGAACAAGCAAACTCCACCCTTGTGTCCATAATGAGGAAGCTCATGCTCTCTGACGCTGCCAATTGGGATATGTTCCTCCCTGCTGCTCTCTTTGCTTACTGCCTCAGTAGACATTGAGTGACTGGTCAGTCCCCTTTTGCCATGCTGTATGGGCGTGAAGCCGCCACCTACTCAATCTTAGGACCCCCTTGATTGAAGTTGATGCATCTGCAAATCCTGAGGCCCATGTTTAAGACTTAACCAATTGTATCATTGACATCCAAGCAACAGTGTATTCCACTGATTATAAGGTCAAGGCTCTGGAGCTCTCCCCGTCCAATGCTGCTAGAGCCCCCTCCATGAGTATCAAATAGGCAATCTAGTCCTCTACTACCAGAATTGTACAGGTGGTAGAGCTCATAAGCTGGATTCCCTTTGGGTTGGGCCTTGTGAGGTCACCTTTAAAAAGGGTGTCAAGTATACTGAGAAACTACTGTATTCTGGACGTCCTTTTGCCCATGTTCACTCCAAATTTCTCCGTGAATATCAACTCCCTGTGTCCAATCTTGAGAGGGGAGATGTTGTAAATTGCGGCATTAACACTATTTTGATATGGCCTTTGAATATTGATAGCTGCAAAGATTTGGCTGGGTTTGCTTTCAATTTTGAATATTCCTTGCCTTCTGCAAATGGGTCTGGTTCAATTTCTACCCATTCCGAATTACTATATCTGCCCTTGACTGATCCTGATATGACCTCACCCCAACGTGACCCCCTATGCCACTCTGTCTACCTAATGAGTGATCACTGACCCTTGGCTACTATATAAGTAGAATCATTTCTCCTAATAAAGACAAGTTTATCCACATTTGTGCTGGCTTTAATAATCTTCAAGCTTTTTCCTGTCCTTTCTGCCAAAAGGACTTTTACATCTTGTTTTCCAGGAAATTAAGGTACATGCCCTTAATTTTGCCCTGAAGGCTAACCCAAGGCTAGCTTTGAACCTCAAATCTTTTGTTATAAAGATTTCCTGCCATGTCCTCCTGGATGTTGTCCCCAGGAGCCAAACACAACAAAATTCACTATCAACTCTGGGGTTCAGGTAAAAGAGCACATGGTACTGGGTAAACAGTGGAGGTGTATGTGACCCTGTTGCCTCATATGACCTTAGTGTGGATTGATATGGTAGCTGGCCTTGAGAGCGGCTTCTTTCTGGGACTAAGCTACTACTGTAGATTCAGAACCTAAAGGTAAAAAGGCGGGATTGTCAAATTTTTTTGTGTGAACTTGTCAACTCACTGGAATATTTTTTATCCCTTTATATGAAAAAGTAAATTGTTATGGGATGAAAATTACTCCATCAAGTTGGTGAGTTCATGCAAAAGAATTTGAAAATCCCGTATTTTTACCTTTAAGCTCTGAATTTACAGTATATCTGGCTTGAGATATGGGTTTCTGTTGGCTGGAAGTAATATCTTTAAACTAATGTGTCTCAAGTTCAATGTTGTTTTTCTGATATTGATTATATTTCTTGAACCTCTGTGGTGTCTGCTTGCACTGCCTGTTCCGTGTCCTCTTTTAGGAGCTGGTTGGGTATGGGATGGTCTGTACATCAAAAATAAACGTTATTTTTGATTTTGGTTAGTTTATATTGTGATTTATCTCTGGATAGCATCATGATTCATATTTGATGACTTTTAGTGCATAAGATTTTAATAGGTTTTGTTTTAGACATTGATAAATTAATTTAAATTTTATGTATAAATTTTTTGTTGAAGATGCATTTTTCTTTGATTTTATTAGAGTGGAACTTATTGATTTGGTTTGTTGTCATAGTTTGTTTTCTGTACATTCAATTCATATTCTTGATACCAAAGCAGTTATTTTACTTTAATAGTAGTATCAAAGGTTTGGATATTTAATTAATCTGGTTAGAACCAAACTAATTTAACATCTATTCATTGCCTGATTAGCACCAAAGCGGCTTCCCAATGGCTTACCCAATTTGGCACCAGACCAATTTTCAGTTGAATTGTCCATCTATCCATACATTCCTGATCCAAGTCATCCTCTTGGTCCCATTCATAATCCAACTTTTGTCTTTGTCACAATATACTTGACTATAAATCCTGATCTTTAATTTGAAAAAATAGTTTTCTCTAAACTACTATTTGAAGCTCCCCAAAGTTACCTCCTCATCAGTAGCTTTCATTTGTGATTTGAAATTTGGTTATTGGATTTGAAAATTCTTCATGTTCAAACCATAGAACAAGCATAGTAAATGCTGGTTGGTGATTTGAATAATCCATCTCCTATACCAAATAGTAGAATTTATCCACTTGAATATATAGCCACGACTTGAAACTTGCAATGTGTCTATGAGACCCCATATTTTTTTAATTTAGACCAGATGCCAAAAACAATTTAATCAAGAAAAAGTCAACTCATGTTTAGGATTTGAGATTTGGTTGTTGGGTTTGACAATCCACATTTTGCCCAACAATTCTGAATCTACAGTATTATTTTTCAATATATTTCCTATACTGTTCTTATGAATTTAGGTAAAAATAATCAATATACCATCTAGTTTCAGAAAGCTATATCCCATTTATAAAATAAAGGGGGTTTAAATAATTCTCTTTGGGAGGTCTTTATATCTGAGGAAATCATTAAATTGAACTGCTGCTATCCAAATAAAAGCTTTAATATTCAGAGTACCCAAATATGATATCAGGATCACCGTTAGACAAGGTCAGGGGATGGTAATATTGATATTGGTGGAAGAGAAGCCGCCAATATGACGAATGATTGAAAAGTGCTTGCCAATACCAGTGGCACACCAGTAGAGTTGTTTAACCCACA
This sequence comes from Entomophthora muscae, assembly GCA_014839935.2. NCBI lineage: Eukaryota > Fungi > Entomophthoromycota > Entomophthoromycetes > Entomophthorales > Entomophthoraceae > Entomophthora > Entomophthora muscae. Next base: position 217,458 of record QTSX02003668.1, read on the forward strand.
AAGTGTAGGTGCTTGGCCCCTCAAATATATGAGAGATGATCAATCCTCCAGAATCGGGTCGAATGACTTTAAAGTAGTCTTCTTCAGGCTTCTGGTTGGTTTTGGAGTATTGCGGGATCCACTGCTTGTTTGGCTGAAGGTATGAGCATTTCACATCTCTCTTCTTTCCCGCACGCAAAGTGGTTTGTCATGAAGCCATTTTTGGGGATAAAGAAACCTTCCGCCCGGTCTTTAATATAATCATTCCCTTTCTTAAGCTGAGCGGCTAGGTTCGGCAAGTTTGAAGTGATCAGCTCTGCTCCCTTTTTAAGGTGGTATGTAGTAAAAGTCTCGCCCGAAATCCAGTACGATCTGTGCCCAAGTACAATGGGGCTGTCATGGTCAAACCATCCCTGTGAGGACTGGTTTACAAAACGAATATCCTGGCTAGCTACATGATTTGCAGCAGAGAAAACGTTGAGTACAGAAATAGCTGATACTTTCATGATTCGCTATGCTAGATGGTCGACCATTTAAATGTAAATCAGGACAGCGCTTACGTCACAAGAATAGTTACATGCATTTGCTCGTAAACCTATTTTGGTCCAACAGAAGATAATATGACAATCCTTCATGGCTGTTGCTATCAAAGATCTCATGGGTTAACCACTTACAGAAGCATTGATTGGCTGGATTTAACTGAGGTTTAAACAGATTAACCTAAAAGTGAATAACTAAATATATTCCGGCATGCTGCCCAATCACAGCAAGCTTTATCAGAGCACTCCGAGAACTCCGAGCCCATTAATCCACTCGTTGGATTATTTCCGCGGCAATGATTTTGAATGTATCACTTAAAGCAGAGTATAATCTAGCACAGAAAGAAATAGGTCAAGCATTTCTAGAAATGCCGAGGGCTGGTACTACAATAAACCAAGTTAAAAGGACAAATTTTGAATGCGGATTCTACCTTAATAGCTCAAATACATGGATAATAAATGCTGTTGCAACTGAACCAATGATAGTTCAGTATTTGATTGGGGAAGACAACAGTCCAATAGAAAGGTCGATAATAAGATAATGTTCATTGGTCATTATTATGACTAATATACCATATGGGAAAAGCCACAAGGCCATAAGGGGGTGGCACAGTGGCGAGTTCCATGTAAGGTTTGAAGCCAAGGAATAACTTGCACAGGGATCAGCAAAGTCAAATTGACAGCACTCCTAATTAGGAGATACTGCCTGCAATTTGACTTTGTCTCCAGATTGATCCATGCTGTTAGATACATCATGGGGCAACTCATTGAGTGTCCCCTGTGTATCGTGAGATACGTTAGCGGGCAAGGATGTAATCTTGGTTGCAACACCCCCTTGCCCCCTGCTTGTTGTCAGGCACCAGGATTGGAACCTGTGGAAGGTCTGGAAAAGTACACACAAAGAGTTTTTTGTGAGAATGGCGCAGCAGAGGGCAAGCAATCATGGTGGAGGGTCTGGGTGTTTCCTTGGGCATCTTCAAGCTGGTAGATGTGTTTGTTGTAGACAGCGGCTATCTCAAAGGGCCCAAGGTGATTGGGTTCAAGCTTTGCAGAGTTGGGATTAAGGGTGTAGACAGGATTCCCCACAGCATACCTTGCCTCAAGGTGTTTAATCCCCCTTGATCCGCTCCTTCTCTATGTTGTGGGCTTTGGTGTACCATTGGCTTGGGGAGGAAGTAGTTACAAGGGGAGGCTTCACAGGGACAGTGACCCATAACTTCCCTTGTTCTACCCCTTCCAGCCCATCAGGAGCCCCAAAGGCCAGAGAGCTGGGGCTGAACCCTGTACCACAATCAATTCTGGCTTGTAAGATAAGTAGAGCAGTGGGGAGATGTTCAGTCCAGGCGGTATTTGGGTGCTCCTGCAAGAGTTTGGAAATTAGTTGCACCAGGGAGCCATTCAGGCACTCTACACGTCCATTGGCTTGAGGATGGTATGGTGTTGTGACCACTTGTTGAAGGCGTTCTTGGCACAGCATGCTTTCATCATGTTACCTACAAGTTCAGCCCCCCCATTGGTGACAAGGTGCTTGAGGCAGCCAAAGCGTGCCACAATCTCCTTGCCAATGAACCAAGTGATGGTGGTGTGATTGGTGGTTGCCCATGCCACTGGCCACCAGGTAAAGTAGCCAATAGCCATGAGGATGTACTTCTTGCTCAGTTTATCTTCAGGTAGGGAGGCCCCAATTTCAAGTGCCCACTGTTTGAAGGGCATCATGGCTTTGATTGGTAAGACTGACCTGGGCAGGGCAGGTTTAGACACATTCTTTTCACACAACACACAAGTCTCAAGGAGATCCAATATGTCTTGGCACATACGCGGCCATCAAACCTTATGTTTCATGATTTTGAAGAGGTTACATCCTCTGATATGACCTAAGGTGTGGTGGTAATGCAGTATTGTGTCCCCTTGTTGCATGGTGATAATGTAAGGCGTCTTTTCACCTGTCTCTGCCCAGCAGCAGACAATGTCAGCATCAGTGGTGTTCTGGCTTCATTATGCTTCAGTTGGAAATAGTCACAGATTTGAGGCCTTTGTAACAGATGGCCTCATGGTGGAGGTAAATCATGGGCCAATCTAGATCCAAACCATTGTCCCCAGTGATGGACGCTACGTAGAGTCGCAAAAGAGCGTCAGCTGTGACAAGTTCCTTTCCAGGCTTGTACTTGATGCGCAACTGGTAAGGGGATAGACGCTCAACCCATCCTGCTTGGTGGCGTGTCAAGTGGGACTGTGTGTTGAAGTACTGAAGTGACTTGTGGTCTGTCAGAACGTGGGGTGGGAAGGTAGCTCCTTCCAGGTAGCAGCGCCACTTCTCAACGCAGTGTACAATGGCTGCCAATTCTTTATCATGGATGGGGTAGTGTTGTTCTGAGTCAGTGAGCTTCCTGGATTCATACGCCACAAGGAGGAAGACATCCTTGTCAGTTTCTACCTGTATTTGCCCCCTATGGCCCTGTCAGAGGCATTGGTCTTGAGTTTGTACTGTCAGTTTCAATTGGGGAACTGCAGTACTGGTGCTGTTGTGAGCCTTTGCTTCAGCGTCTTGAAGGCTTGATCTCTGACAGGTGTCCAATGAAAGTGTTGTTTTGTGTTTAAGAGCTCAGTGAGGGGTGTAATTAGTTTTTCACAGTTGGGGATGAACTTTCACACATGGGCAACCATGCCCAAGAAGGTACACACCTGACCCACATCAGTGGGGGTGGCATGCTTGTGATTGCCTTAATCTTGGCAGGGCTGGGCTTTATTCCTTGGGCAGAGATGATGTGCCCAAGGAATGTTGTGTTTGGCTCCTGGGGACAACATCCAGGAGGCCATGGCGGGAAACCTTTATGACAAAAGATTTGAGGTTCAAAGCTAGCCTTGGGTTAGCCCTCAGGGCAAAATTAAGGGCATATACCTTAATTTCCTGTAATACAAGATATGAAATTCCTTTTGGCAAAAAAAGAAAGGAAAAGCTTGAAGAATATTAAAGCCAACGCAAATGTGGATAAACTTGTCTTTATTAGGAGAAATGATTCTACTTATATAGTAGCCAAGGCTCAGTGATCACTCATTAGGTAGACAGAGTGGCATAGGGGGTCACGTTGGGGTGAGGTCAAATCAGGATCAGTCAAGGGCAGGTATAGTAATCCAGGATGGGTTGATATTGAGCCAGACCCATTTGCAGAAGGTGAGGAATTCCCAAAATGAAAGCAAAACCGACCAAATCTTTGCACATATCATTATTTGAAGGCCATATCAAAATAGCATTAATGGCGCAATTTCTGACATCTCCCCCTCAAGATTGGATACAGGGAGTTGATATTTGTGGAGGAATTTGGAGTGAACTCAAGCAAAGGGACAGCCAGAGGACAGAAGCTTCACATTATACTTGACACCCTTCTTATAGGTGACTTCACAAGGTCCAACACAGAGGGAGTCTAGCTTATGGGCTTGGCCTCCAGTACAATTTTGATAATAGAGGACCAGGTTGCCTACTTAGTACTCAGGGAGGGGGGCTCTGGAAGCATTGGAGGGCAAAAGTTCTAAAGCTTTGAATTTGTAGGCAGTAGAATAGGCTGTAGCTTGGATGTCAATGATACAATTAGTCAAGTCTTTGAAATGAGCTTCAGGGTTGGCAGATGCATCAACTTTGATTAAAGGGGGTCCCAAGATTGAGGGGGTAGTGGTTTCTTGTCCATACATCATGGCAAAAGGGGACTGGCCAGTCACTTGATGTCTGCTGATTCTATACACAAAGAGTGAAGCAGGGAGAAACATATCCCAATTAGCAGCATCAGAGAGGGTAAGCTTTCTCATGATGGACACCAGGGTGGAATTTGCTTGTTCCACAGTCCCATTGGTTGACGGGTTATACAGAGCAGAGAAGGATTGGTGTGTGCTCATAGCTTCTATAATGAACGTTATGAGGTGGGCATTAAAGTTGGTCACATTTTCAGAAAGCAGAGCCTGAGGGAAGCCATGGTGGTAGAAGATATCTTGAAACAGGAAGTTAGCAGTGGTCTTGGCAGCTATAATCTTGGTCACTCTGGCTTTAATTCATTTACTAAAATGATCTACGGCTACCAAGATGAGTCAACACCCAGACCTAGAACAAGGAAGAAGGCCAACAGCATCAATACTCACAGTGTGGAAGGCATGCTTAGGAGGGATGAGCTGGAACTGATGTTGTGAAGGCCAGGGTTGTTGGAGCTGACAAGAATGACATGAGGCAAGGACATCAGGGATTAGAAGGCGCATATTCTCCCAATAGAAGTTCTTGTACAACCAGCCATGCGTTTTTGCTATGCCTCCATGTCCAGTATCAATTTGAGCTTGGAGGATGATGGCTATTCTCATACTGGGGCAGACGTAGGGCAAATAGGTGTTGTTGACTTTCTTGAAGAGTTGTCTATCTCAAATCACAGTATCTTTTGATAGGGCTTGTAGTGCTAAGCAGATTTTTTCTGGTTCAGTGGTCCAGGAGTCAGGGTATCCTATCAGCTTGTATAGGCAATAGTGTCAGCAGGATGAATAGCTAGTATAGGCATCCTTGAAAAACCATCAGCATTCTTATATTGTGCACCAGGACAATTTACTACTGTGAAATCATATCCTTGTAAGCGCAGAGCCCAACATGCTAACTGACCTTCAGGCTCCTTTAATTGTTGCAGCCACTTTAGGGAAGAGTGGTCTTTAACCACCGTGAAGTGAGTCCTGTAAATGTAGTGTCTGAACTGTTTTACTGCATGCAGAACAGCTAGACATTCCTTTTCTGTGACGCTATTTTTTCTTCTTGTGTTTGTTGAGGACTTGTGAAGAATAGGCCACAGGTTAGTCTACGCCTTCATTGTCAAGCTGGGTAAATGTGGCACCCACAGCTACTCCGCTTGCATCAGTGTACAAGATAAACTCTTTATCATAATCAGGGCAGACTAGAATAGGAGCCTCTTTGAACTTGGCCTTCAGCGCTTTAAAAGACTGTTGTTGGCTGTCAGTCCACTCAAATGGTACATTGTAAAGGAGCTGGACAGGGGGTTTGCTTAATTCAGCAAAATCAGGGATGAATTCTCAATAGTACCCCATCATGCCTCAAAACACTTGGACCTCCTGTAGGTTTTTGGGAGGCAGAATCTTGTCAATGGCTTCCACCTTATTATTTATTGGGTGTATCCTGGTTTGGGTGACCTCATGGCCCAAGAATTCAAGTCATTCTTTGAAGAAGGAGCATTTAGAGGGTTTGAGTTTCAAGCCTGCCTCTCAAATTTTGATGAAGACAGCTTTGAGGTGGTCCAAATGGTTGTTAAAGGTGGAGCTGAATAAAGTAACATCATCAAGATATACGAGAATGAAGGAGAGTTTCAGATCTTGCAGAATGAAGTCCACAGCCCTTTGAAACGTAGCTGGGGTATCGCAGAGTCCTTGGGGGCATTCAAGTGGGTTCATAAAGACCTTCTGAAGTGATGGGCGCAGCTTTTTCTCTATCTTCAGGAGACAAGTCCACCTGCCAGTATCCTGATGCTAGATTCATAGCAAAGAAAAACTTTGATCCTCCTAATTGTCTGAGAGCATCATCAATTCTAGGCAAAGGGTATGAGTTCTTATTGGTGAGCAAGTTTAGGTGGTTGTAATCCATCACAATGCAGTTGCCTCTGTCCTTCTTCTTTAGGATCAATAATGGGGAGGCCCTAGGTCTCTGAGAGGGAGCTAGGAGCCCAGCATCCAAGAGCTGTTTAAGCTCCTTAGAGACCTGGGCATCTTCTACTTGGCTGTGGTGGTAAGGTTTGGCACAAAAGGAAAGAGCATCACCTGTATCTATCTGGTGTATAACCCCCTTAGCTAGGCCATAGTCTGTAGGTCCAGAGGCAAAGATATCCTTAAACTGGTCTAGAAGTTCCAGAACATCTTTTTGTTGAATGGGTGATGGCAACTGTGGTAAGTTCAACTCCCTGGTGATTAACTCCCTTAAACTTGACTCCCTGGTAGTTGACACTATAGTAAAGTGGGAATTCAGCTTTTGCCCTGATTGACGACTGGAAATTGACACTTTTTTAATTAGCAGATCTTGATGTACTGAAAACTTTTAATATAAAAATTAAGCCTTACAGCTATGGTATACTAAAGTGACCCCCCCCCCAAAAAAAATGCAATAAAAACAGTACCTTAATTAATAAAAATAAGGAGAAATAAGCAATTATTTCTCATTTTACTATGTAATTTACACTCTTCAATATAAAAATATTTTTCATTACCATAAAAATTAAAATTCTAATGAGACAAAAATAAACACAAGCACAATAAATAACTTTAATCAAAATATGAAGAAATATTAATGTTTATTTGATATATTTCATATAAGCACAACTGTGAATATCATATGTTTTATTTGTAGATTAACAAAAATTAAGATATTTCACTTACTTTCAACTATAAATATTCATCTCAAACTTACCATGCATACATAGAAAAATCACTGCCATCTAATTAAATTAAAAAATAAGCTTTATACTAAAAATAAATGAGCAAATTAAAAATTAAAAATTAAAGTTAAAAAAGTAAAAGTTAAAAGTTAAAAGTAAAAATCATATCAATGAGCTCAAGCAAGTTTATTCCTTATCATTATTTCCCCGTTTCATTTTGGCCCCTTCCAGGAGGGCAGTGGCAATAAGCTCAATCTGCTGCTTAAGCTCAGAGGCCTTGTATTTGTTCTTGGCTGCACCCTGGATGGCCTTGGTGAAGATGGTACAGCGGGTGGTTGGCTTGGTGGGGGACACAGTTGGAGAGATCTCAGAGCTTGGAGATTGTTTTCTCTTGCTTGTGCTGCAGGAGGGATAAAAACTTATTGAATTTTGGGTGGTGCCCAAAGTTGGCCTTGAGGTGTTTGTGATAAGCCTCTAGAGCTGAGGTAGTCTTGAGCTCACCATTCACTGCCGCCCAGTACACATTCCAGATGGCCTTGGCACGGGCCTTGCCTTGCCTCTGCGTGACAACCTTCCCAATCCACTGGGGCTCAAAGTACTCAAGGAAAGGCTTGAACCCCAGGTGCTTCACTATGTAGGGATTCTTTGAGAGCACCTCAAACCCCTGTGCAGTGTGCTCTGGCTTTAAAAAAGCCAAGGCACTAAATTGAACCAGCACAAATCTGCAGGTGTCCAAAGTATCCCTCTGGCTCAACCTACTAAGCCTGGCGTGGGCCTGCACGTTACAAGCAACTGCTTGGCGGAAGTGGAAGTGGCACCCCTGCACCTCTCTGCTGAACAGCTACTCAAATGCATTGAACTGAGAAGGCTCAAAGTCCATAATGCACACACAAGGCCCAAGAGCTCTTAGCCTTGCCCTTCCCTCCAAGTCCAGGGTGGCCTGGTCCTTGTCAGAGGCAGGTGGGTTGGCGCGGGTGTGGGGGGGGAGTCTTCTTGGATTTTTCATTGTCAGAAGGAGGAAGAAGGGCAATTGCTTGGCAGAGGATGGAGAACACGCGGGTATAGATGGCCTTGGTGGCTCCTGGAAGAAGAAAGAACACAAGTGGAATCACCCAGATGTCAATCTGGGCATGGACCATCCAGAGCTGCTTGAACATCTGGGGGCAAGTGACAAAGGTACCATCAACTAGCCAGGTTGATTCCCTTTTCAACTCTATTAGGTTCTGCTGAGTTGAGTAGCAGATTATGCGGTCCTTGGCGGCAGGCCCCTTGTCATGGAGTAGGAAGCGCTCCCCACTTGGAAGCTGCTTAAGCTCATGAGTGAGAGTGAGCTCAGAGAGGATGTCTGAAGCCTTGGGGGGAGGGGAGATTGGCAGCAATACACTTATTGCTGATGAATTTGACCAAATGCTCTTGTGTTGGTACCAACTTAAGATTGTTGGGTTTGATATGTTGCAAAGCCTTTATGGCCAGATCAAAAGCCGGGAGATGAGAGGATGTGGGTATTTGAACAAGGTATCATTTTAACATCCAAGTGATTAGATGATTGGGGGCTTGCAAGTGTGCTCCCCCTTCTCTGCCGTTACTTGCTCCCAGCCCTTGATGTTTAGCCGGGCCCCGCAAGTCTTATCCTCACAGACACAGTGCTTGCTCTTGGTCTGCCGCTTTTGGTTGTTGCAATTAAAGATGTAATTGTCAGCAACGTAACCAGGGCCGCCCTTTACAGACATGATGAGGAAGTAACAGGGGAAGCACTTGGGAACTTTAACCTTCTTGTCCACATTACAGATATTGTGGATGGCCAGTGGATCCCAAGCCACATGACCAGAAGCTTTAAACTTCTTGGAGTAATCCTCTGGACTATCTTGGGGGTCAGATGAGGAAGGAGGGGAAGAGCCATTGGGAGGGGGGAGGGGAAGGATTCTTCAAGGCCTGCTTGGATGCCTCCTTTTTCTTACCAGAAGAAGAGATGGGCTCCTTGGCAGCTTTTACTTTCTTGGTATGCCGCTCCTTGGTGGGCTTGGAGTTGGCCTCTGAGTAGTAAAAGGAGTGGTTGGTAAGATCACCATCAGATTTATTGGGGGAAAAATTTTTGGGGGGGGGGGGTGAAGGGGATGTGGAAGATGGGTGGGAGGGGGGAGGAGTAGGAGGAGATGGAGTGGGAGGAGATGGGGTTAGAGACTTTGCCTTTGCAGGCTTCTTGGCATGCTTGGGAGTGGAGGCAGTTTCTTTGGAGCCCTTGGAGGCTTGGCGCTTTGGCTGTTGGCTGTTCTTGATTGATTTTGTCTAAAGAAGAGTTTAGCATTGTAAATAATAGAAGTATGAAAGATATGAAACACAGAGGTAAAACAGCAAAATTTAAATGAAAAGTATGCAAATAAAGTTTTATTTATCAAGAAAAAAAACATAAAAAAGTAAATAAAAGCAAAATAGAAACTCAAAGTATAGATATAAAGGTTAAAACATAGAAAATAAGTTAATTTATTATGAAGCATCAAAGATGTTAAGTTCAGCATAACATCTTAGTGTTAAATCAATGTAAAAGTTTAATTGAAAATCAAAAAAATATGAAAATTATATGGAAAGCAGCAGAAAAAGTAGTAGATTATAATAGCAAAAAAATAAAGAAATTATTATGTGGAAATTTTTTTATTGAGAGTTGAAAATTCAAAACATAGTAAAGTGTCAAGTTTAGCACGGTCAATCAGCCAGAAAAAGCTGAATTCTCACTGTCAAGTATGCCAGAGTCAAGCAGAAACATCAAACTTAGTATGTTTTTTACATATAAAACTTGCTTAAATTTAAACCGGGTTTGAAAGTTAACCCAAAAGCAAGGCAGTTTTGTATGCTCAAAAATTAAAAAAAATACAACATAAGTTAAAAAAGTAAATTAGTGGAAATGTGTTTATTAGTGATTAAGTTATCCTGGGAGGAGCTGGGAGTGAATTATTTACCATAGTATTGGTTAAAACGTTAAGAAGCTCTCTGTACTAATCCCCAAGTTAAAGTGTCAAGTGGGTGAGTGTTGAGTGGCGCTCATAGTACGTCACATATTAATTTAGCTTTAATTCCGAGCCTTTGATTAGTTAAATCCAAAACCAATTGGGTGTCAAGTGGATAAAGTCAAACAAAGAAAGTGTCAAGTTTCAGTTTTTTATAAATTACATATGAAATCTCTTAATAAATGGGGCTTAATTTATGTGGCACCACTTAATCCAAAAACCTGGGAATGAATAAAGTAAAACAAGTGGGGTATTTGATTAATGTCTATGCCACTAAATCCAGTATAGTGGTGCTTGGGAGCCTAATCAACAACTATGGACACTAATAATAAAACTATAATAGTAAATAATAAAATTTATATAAGTACATATGTATTTTATTAATAAAATTAAAATTTGACTTAAAAAGTGTCAAACTGGTCACTTTTTGGTTTAGAGTGTCAAACACAGGTTTTTTATTTCTATTAGTAAATTTACTTATAAATTGCCCCTTAAATCAGTATTTTAGCTAACCAATTTATTAAACAGAGTTGAGTTCAAGTAAATTTAACCTTGGCTTTGGTTTTGAACCCCTAAATTACTAGTAAAAATTAGCTTAAAATTGGTTAAGCCAAAAATACTAATAGATTCACATATGCAGCACTCAACTCCCTGGTACTTGACAAAGTTTTGAGTACCAGGGAGTCAAGTTTAAGGGAGTCAAACTTACCACAGTTGCTTGGGTGACAGAAGTGGGAAGTCTGCAGAGGTGAAAAGGGAGAGAGCCTGAGGGTCTTCTTCAGGTAAGTTGAAATAACTGAACATTCCAAAAGGGTAGAGGGATGTCACTTGCTCTGAGCCTAAATATCATTCATGCCCTACAACTTGGCCCTGCAATACTTGCATAGAAAAAGCAGTCAGGTTAGCTAGCAGCAACTGCCCAGGCTCCTTATGGGTTGTTCTAAGATCCCTGGGCATAATTGAGGCTCTTGGCAGCTGAGAGACTCAGGAGAGTACAATTCCAAGAATGATTTCTCAGTCATTTTACAAGATATCTGTGAGTCTATAATCACTTGGGGGCCTGGAGGGATAAAAATAGCTGCAGGGTCAAGAAGAGGTACACTTTTCTCTGCAGGACAGGAAGGAGGAGGGTAACACATATTGGAGGAGTGAGTTCTATACTTGAGTGAGAAGATACCCATGGGGTACTTGAGCACACAAGTCTTAATGTGTTTGCCCATGATACGTGGAGGTTCCTCAAAAATTTAGAGGGCCTTCATATCCTAAGAGCAATTATATTCATTTTTAAGATTTACAATCACATTATATTTGCAGAGGAATTTTGTGCCAATCATGAGATCATAGCTTTGGTCTCTAGGACAACAGCAGGGGATGCAATGAGGAGTTTCCCAAACCTCATTGGCAGAGCAGAGTAGGCATCAATGGCTTGGGTTTGATCCATGCCAGCAGTACCATATTATTGACTGCAGTTGAGGTCAGGAGCCAGCTTAAGCTTCTTCATTAGCTTGGATGATACCATGTTGACCGGAGAACTTGTGTCCAGAATGGCTTTGATCTTAACTTTTTGGATTGATACTTCCACACAAGCAGTATCTTTCCCAAGGGGGGGCAAGACAGTCAACACATCCTGCACAGCTTCTAGATCTTTTTCCCATTTATCTAACATGCATTTTAAGGCAGGAATTTCCTTATACACAGTCTGCAAGGGGAGAGATACAGTTACATTCTGGAATAGGGCTTCAGCTAGCTTGACAGCTTCTTCAGAAGAGTCTACCAATACAGGTGGTCAATGAGCCTGGGCCAAGTAGGGACAAGCCACCACAGCCTTGGCTTTGACTGAATGTGTGCAAGAGGTAGTGGTGCTTTTCCCTGAGCAAAGCTTGTAAGAGACAGACACAGTTTCTGGGACAGCCAGAACAGAATAGCCAAAAATATCAGAATCTTCACTATCAGAATCTTCAGGCTCTGAATCACTGGAGAGATTGTGAAATAGATGAAGGATAGTTGGGCCAGAGGAAGGGGGAGATTCCTTATCAGAGGGAGGATCAGGAGGAGACAAATGAGATTGGCCAGCAGAGAGCATCTCTGCCTCTAAGCTGACCTCTCTTTTCCCGCCTGTTCCTTAGGGTCACAACCTTCTACCTGGGATTAGTGCAGTTACGCAAGTGGTGCCCTATTTGACCGCAGTTATGACAACTTGCCTATTAGACAGCCCAATCAAGCCTAGAGTCATAATACACAGGGTGCAGGAGGTGGCTCAAGCGTTGCTGGCCTTATTTTTGCGCACCACAGTAACCCATGAGTCAAGTGCATGTCTTGCAAGAGGGTCTTGATACTTTTCATAGACGTAAGGGAAGCTTTGTGGGCCTTAAAGTGCAGACACAGGAGTCAGTTCACCTTTAAAGCGTTCAAACAAGCTGTGTAAGCTTCCTAGGGAGTCAACTTACAACTGGTGATTAACTGTTATCCTTTGATGTAGAAGCAATTGGCAAATTCAGCCAGGGATTTCTTGGACTTAAAGGCAATGTGGATAAATGCATCTTTCTTTACCTCCAAGCTGAGATCTCCTCCAAATTTCTCAATCATAAGGCGTTTTATATCCTCCCAAGTGACTATGGAAGGAAGTTTGGGGACCATAACTTCTTGGTACATGGGATGTAGACAAGTAAGAATATGCTCCTTTTTAAGCTCATTATTGGCCCTAAACATTGCAGTCTTGTAGATTACCAGAAAGGCAGCAATGGTAGAGGTCTTAGGGCCAAATATCTGTTTTTAATGAAGGCTTATAGTTGGGGTCAATGGACAGTGAGGTGGATTGGCTGTTGTCACCTGGGTTGAGGACGTTAATGCAAGGATTGCCCTCAAACTCAGATTTGGCAGAAGGTTGTCTAGCCCAGAGAATTTAAAGGCTCTCCTCTAGGGTGTTCAAAGTAGAGCTGTTTTGACCACTGATTTCCCTAGCAGTAGCAGCGGTAGCTCTAAATTCATCAATATTAATCTGTTGCACTGTTAGGGTGCCATCAATCCCATTGAGGCAAATGGTCAGTGAAGTGGTTTGAGCAATCAACGGGATAACATGTCCATTCATTGTCTCTGTCAAGCAAGAGAGGGTTTGCAACTCTCTTTCTAGTGCATCCTGCCTATCAGCAACATCATTTGTTATTTCCGCTAACTGATCCAAGGCAAGAGCACAGTTGACCTGGGGTTGGCCTTCCAAGCCAGGGCAACAACCATGATTGTCATGGGCAGGAGTACTAGTGACCTCAGCTTCCCCTTCACCTTCAGAATCAGAGTATAAATCATCAGGATTAGAGAGGCATTGTCTCAAATACTTGATTTCTCCTAGCAAGGTAGCTAATTGGTCAATAAACAAGACAATTCAAGGATCAGGCATAGGCTCTACTGGAGGAGGGTTCTGAACAGAAGATTGACGTTGAGTAGTGGCTTTGAGCTCTTCTATGGCTTCCCATACATTAGCTTCAAAGGCAGAAAGGACCTCAACAGAAGGAGCAGGAGGAGCCACTTCAATTGAAGCTACTCTATCACCAATGTAGTTTTGCACCTGATACAGAGTGTCTCCTAATGCAGCCTTATCCAGCCCATATTAGTGGTGCAGATAGTGGCCCCAAGTATTGATGTGAGTCTCAACCAATTTGAGCTGAGAACTAATATGTTCTCAAAATTTGTTAATTTTGCTAACCAGAGTCTCAAATTCCTGGTGATGCTTTAGCAGAGAGGCCTCAATTTGTCCATGCCACGTTGCTTGACACTCATCCAATTTGCACGGTTGATCCTTGATATATCCAGGGAGCAAGGAACAGAGGAAATTCAGTGAGGAGGTTAGGTACTTCTGGGTGGCCAGCAAGTCACGCTGGTTATCTGAAATACACACAAAGAGACTGTGGGACTATTCTTGATATTCCATATTTTGAGCATGGTTGTTTGAGACAGTGGTGGTTACAGCATTTAAAAGCTGGTTCTGGGATCCTAACGCAATTTGATGGTGAACCAGGGCGTGTTGGATAAACTGGTTGACTAACACACCAATAGTCTCCAAAGACTCCATCAGTGCGGGGGGAGACCAATGTCCAAGAGGAAGGAGTACAGGTCTTTGGAAGCGCACTCAGGACAGAGATCAGGGATAGTGTGCATTGTCACAGTGCCTGTGTGAAGGAGGGAGCGGGCAGCGTTGCAAGCTTTTTTATAATTAAGAGAGAAAGCTGGAAGGGGGCCCACCTAGGCTTGAGAGATAACACCCTTACCATTGGTGTTGAGAGGATATTGGTGATATCTTCTTCTAGAGGGGGACTAGAAACTTTAGGTTGCTTGGGTACTTCAGAAACAAAGGGAGAAGTACCAGAGAATGTGTGTGGGAACAGGGTAACCAAGGGGCTTGCAGCCCCTGTAGTGAGCACCATTTTGTTGTGTTTGGCTCCTGGGGACGTATCCAGGAGGACATAGCAGGAAATCTTTATTACAAAAGATTTGAGGTTCAAAGCTAGCCTTGGGTTGGCCTCCAGGGCAAAATTAAGGGCATGTACCTTAATTTCCTGGAAAAAAGATATAAAAGTCCTTTTGGCAGAAAGGACAGGAAAAAGCTTGAAGATTATTAAGGCCATCGCAAATGTGGATAAACTTGTCTTTATTAGGAGAAATGATTCTACTTATATAATAGACAAGGATCAATGCTCACTCATTAGGTAGAAAGAGTGGCATAGGGGGTCACATTGGGGTGAATTCATACCAGGATCAGTCAAGGGCAGGTATGGTAATCCAGAATGGGTGGACATTGGAACAGACTCATTTGCAGAAGGTGAGGAATTCCTGAAATTGAAAGCATAACCAACCAAATCTTTGCACATATCATTATTTGAAGGCCATATCAAAATAGCATCAATGGCGCAATTTCTGACAAGGAACAAGAGCTCTGACCAGAGAAATTTGAATTTGGAAGGCTTGGTCTTTAGTTGGCTTTTACAAAGAATGTTGAGGACAGCACAAAGGTGTTGGAGGTGTGTGGTTTGATCTTGACTGAAGAAAATAATGTTGTCAAGATACAAATTGACACAGTTTCTAATCAGGGCTTTAAAGTCCTTATTCATCAACATGGCAAAGGTGGAGGAAGCGTTGGTCATTATGAAGTTCATGACACAGCACTCAAATAATCTGTAGTGTGTGCAGAGGACAGTTATTGCCTCATCCCTAGGCGCAATGCAGACCTGGTTGTACCCTGTGGTGAGATCAATATTACTGAAGACCTTTTCACCTGCAAGTGTATCAAACAGGTTATCAATTGGCAACAAGGGGTACTTGTTCTTGACTGTCACCTTGTTTAAAGCGCATTAATTGGTTATCAGTCAAAGAGACCTGTCTTTCTTGGCTACAAAGAATATTGCAGCCCCATATAGTGAGAGAGAGGGGTGGATGAAGCCCTTATCAAGCACGTCCACAAGGTGTTGACAGAGAGTTTTGTCTTCCTTGGGCGTCAAGCAATAGAGGGGCTGTGTCTTTGGCAGCAACCCTTGCAACTGGAAAGCATGTTGTATTTCTCTTGGAGGGGGTAATTAGTTTAGCCTTTTTCTAAAGACATCCTTGTATTCCTCAAGAAGTGATACTAGTGCTTATGGCAGCGTTGCAACCAAGAAGGAGGTGTAATAAAGTAGCTTGTTCATTTTGACTGGGTAGATTTGGAAACCTACCCTGTTCCTGTTGAGCGTAATCACAGAGGTGTCTCAGTCAATATATGGACAATTATGCCAGAGCCAGTCAAGGCCAGCAATATCATTGTGGCTGAGGCCCCTCATTATTAGTCCAGAGAACTTAACTTGGATGTTCCCCATTCTTACAGAGAAGGGTACTTTCTTCCAAGTTATTGCTACTCTGCAGGAATTGTCTACACATTCTGCTTTAAATCTTCTGGGTACTCAATCTAGATGAAGGGGGTCTGTGAATTCCTTGTTGATCATGGTGTGATTGGTCCCAGTGTCTACCAAAATTTTGTGGGTGTTCCCACAGAAACAAAAGGGGTATTCCAAGTGGGTGATTTTATTTGATGAATGGCTGACTTGGAGGACAGGTTTACCACTATGGACTTGGAACACGTCTAAGGTCTTCACTTTGTGAATGTTGTAGTTGCAGAGATTCTTTGCAAGGAGAGATTGAGAGTGAGGGTCAAATGGAGTTGTATAACCTCTTGTAACTAAAAGCCCAAGCTTTTTTCTGGTCCTTGATATGGGCTAGCTGGAGCTCCACCTTGTAAGGGTGCTTGGCTCCATTCTTCTGCTGACAAGGTTGGTGGCGGCCTACTTGGTTGTGAGTGCTATCAGGTGCAGGACAAGGTTGAGGAGGGGAATCATTGGATCTTTGAAATCCCATCAAAGCTTGGTTGTTGGCCTCCACAATTGCCTTGTAGCAGTCATCAACAGAGGTACATCACCTTACAGGAACCCACTTGCAGATGTGGGGCTTGAGACCATTGACAATGAGGGTAAGTAGCATTGCATTTCTGTTAGTGATGGCTTTGAGGCAGCAGCAAGTGCTTGCTGCCAGGCTGCAAGGTAACAGGGATGCTGCCCATCTGTTTGATAGCAAGTAGAAGGGTTCCCACTATAATGGGCAAGAAAGTTTTGCTATAACAGAACCTGGTGGTGTCCTTAAATGTTGCCCAGGTGATTTTGTGTACCTGACTGGCCCAGTTGGTGAACCATACTGCAGTGGTCCCTGTGAGGTGCCCAGATTCAGTGGCAACCCACATGAATTCTGGTACTTGGCAAATATGGAGGTAGGTTTCTGTGAGTGGAGCCAGCTGGCAATGGTATCCCCCTCCACACCACCCTCAAAGGACTCTGGTTAGAGATTCATCATACATTGAGAAATATCTAACTGTGGCAGGGTGACACTGGTGTTGTGTTGCCTCAGGCAGAGGAGGTTATAAACGCTTATGAGTACCAACTGGTCTTGATAGATAACATATCCCTTGAGGATGTCCTCATCAGGGATAGTGTTAAAACAGCAGGATTGACCTGCCAACAAGGTTCCAAGCAAGCAGGTTTGTGACCCACAATCTGACTTCCCAGTGACCTGTAGCCAAATAGGGAAGTCAACTTGAATTTCCAGAGATAGCAATATGAGCAAACAATGATACCAAAGGATGTATATCTCAATTCAGCGCTAGACTCATTATCTAGATTAAGCCACCTCTTTACCATCTAACCAATCAATCATCACAATCATGTTCCTATTATCCATGATTTACTCATACTATATAATTCAAATATCTCAACAAAGATAATTATCTAGTCTCTATATATTTTCCACTTGTAAATTTCCTAAAAAAGCACAGTTACAACATTGGTAGCACAGGTAGGTTCTCCATCCTACCTTCCCCTTCAAAATTACGCATGTTGCCCATACTCAATGTGGTCAACAAATATGCAAAAGAATCATGTCTGGCTTCCCCATGGACTGGAAGCCCTACACGCCAGGAATCAAAATACCAAAAGTATTTTTACTGTACCAGAACATGTTAATGCCAGTTCCCGCCTTTAACACTCTATTGGCGCAGGGATTCTTCCAAGCACCTACTGCCATTCCTTAAGTGACAGACAAAAGTACCATGCCCGCCCATGTAGCCCAATAACTTTTTAACGCTGCCTTGAAAGCATTTGCAGGAGCCAATGACAACAGCATCACTGCATTGGTAAAATCCATCCAGAACAAGCTGGTGCAAATGAAATGCCTACAACATTTCTGGATTACAGAGATATCCATTCACCTTAAGCACAACACAGAAACCTGGTGCAACAAGTGGCATGAGGATCACACCAAGAAAGACTGGGACACCTTCAAGTGGGACTTATTGGCAATATTTGTGATGAAGAAGACCGCTCTCATGATTATACACCAACTAAAGAGCCTGGCACAGACTGACACAGTAAAAGAACTCACCTGCACATACAGGGCTCTACCTATGGGCACCTTCAGACATGGCATTTGACAACCCAACTAAACATCTCATGTACTATGGCGCACTCAAGTTGCACATAATGAGACACATCAACCTGGAATAAGTGACCAGCCTGTAGAGCCTTTACTGCAAGGCAGAAAAATCAGAACAGATGTCCAATACCCTCCACAAAGTGCAGAATGGAAAAAAAGACCCAATGATTCTCACTTGCTGGGGCGCTCCAGTTGGCCCTTGCCTGGCAACAACAACAACAACTCAAGCCATAAACCTGCAAGTTCAAATGGACATGGAAACAGGAAAAATGGATAGTCAAATTGTACCCATTTCTTTATCACCGCCATGCAAGACAATTGTGACAAGGGAAAATCCCAGGGCAAGCTCTAAGCAATCTAAACTCTCCCCACACAACTCCTGACTTGCCCAACAATGAGTAACAGCCAAAGGATGTGGATCAATTTAAAATGATCCAAGTGCCCTTGGAAGATCCAGTACTTTACATCATTGCCAGACATCCCAATAAACTGATGTCCTATCATTTCCAATTTTGCAGTTACACTGGCTCAGCACTCATGGACTTGGACGCAGACCAAACCCTTGTCAACAGTATCTTTGTGGATAATTTCAAACTAGTCACTAATCCTTTGCAGATTAAGAATGTGGCTTTAGCTGATGAACACCACATTGCAGTGACACAGGAAACTTCCCCCTTCCCCGTCATGATAGAGAACTTGCACTCCATCATCCAGGGTCCTGCCATTGACTTTCCCAAATTTGACATTCTGCTGGGACTGGACTGGTTGTGACAAAACAACCCTCATGTAGACTGAGAAACCTCAGTATTGACCATCAAGTGTGAAGGAGTACACCATCAAATTTACCCTTCTTCTGTGAACCAACTCTTGACAGACACATCTTTGTGTGTATCATTTAAACACATGAAGAACAGGACAACCTCAAAACAATTGATTGGGACTCTTGCCAATACAAGGTCATACACTTCAAGGAGCACAAGGTTACTACCACTCCCAAGGACCAGGAAATTGTAGCCCAACATCCAGAAATCTTCAAAGAAGTTCTACCAGGGCTACCTTCAGAGAAACACATACAATACACTATCCAATTCAAAGAAGCAGTACCTAAGGCTTGGCTCATATATTGCCTCACCCCAAACAAAGACAACACACTGCGCACATATCTCAGGAAAGCATTGGAAAAAAGGACTTATTTGCCCCTCACAATCTCCTTTTGGCGCCACAAGTTCTTTGTAGCAAAAAAAAGACAGACCCCCTAGGCCTGTTACTGACTATTGGGCACTAAAAGAGGTGACCATCAAAAATTTCTATCCAATTCCACTCATTGACAACCTCTTTGACGCCTTGGGCAGATCAATTATCTTCTCCAAGATTGACCTTACCGCAGGCTACAACCAAATTCACATCAAAGAAGAAGACATACCCAAGACAGCCTTTTGTACCAATTACAGCTTGTATGATTGTGCTGTACTCAACTTTGGAATGACAAACATGCTGTCAACCTTTGTTATTTTCATGAACAAGGTCTTTGCGCCCCACATTGGCAAACATACACTGGTATACTTTGACAACATAATTGTGTACATCCCCTTGGCAGAGCAGCATTATAAGACCTTAGAGGAGGTTTTTGAAACTTTAGCACAACACAAGCTCCTTTCTGAACTGTCTAAGTGCCATTTTTAACGTGAACAGCTCTCAATCCTTGGCCATGTAGTGTCAAAAGACGGTATCAAGCCAGATAGCCAAAAGATTTAAGCAATATGTAAAATGTTGCCAACCAAAGAAAAGGCCAAACTCCATACCTTCCTGGGATGATTGCCTACACCTGACAGTTTATATCAGATTGTGTTGTTGTGCTGATCTACATGGAGGCATTTTTGCAGGAAAGGACTGATTTGGTCACAATAAAGACTCTAAGCTTAAACTTGGAGAAGGGTAGTGGCTTAAAACAGATAAATGTCTAGTAGATAAATGGTGGCTACTAGAGGTGTAGAGTGTCCCATTCTAATAGGTAACTGATGGCTGCTAGAGCTGGAGGGTGTCTTAGTCTAATAGGTAACTGGTGGCTGCTAGGAAAGGATGAGCTGAGGTAGCTCTGAGATCCTTTGAATACATGCAGGAGGTCTGCAGGTGGCAAACTTTACCTAGTTTAGGGGTAAGATTTCTCTTTCTGTGTCTTCCTGGAAGCTTTGAGGAGGTCTTGAAGCCACCAAAAAGACATGTATATTCCCAGAAACTTTATCAAGTTATTTACTTGGGAAAGCAGCTGCAGAACTTGGTAACAAATAGTCTTCTGTGAAGTAAAGTTGGTTACTTTGCAACTGAAAGCTCAAATTAACCACTTGAGTGAGTAAAAAAACTGCACAGACATAAGGATTGTGTGTGGTTGATGGCCTAAAGTGGTGGTCATTGATGGGGGCTAGTCAGACGCTAACTCACTTGTGGAGACTTATTGCTTGAGTATGAGGTGTTAGTAATGGGGACTATAAGGAAGGACATAACCTTGATGGTTCATAGAGAAGAATTAGCAGAAGGAATGAAAGATCACAGAGAGGGACTTGCAGAAAAAGTGAAAGATAACTGAGAAAGACTGGAAGAAGGATTGGAAGATGATTACAAAGGATTAGCAGAGGCAGAAGAAGGAGCAGAGGGAATAAAATTGGACAGTTGAAGATAGAACTATATAGAAGTAAAAAGAAGGAAATAATCAAAGAAAGAATTGAGGAAAAAGAATTAAGAAAAAATAAGATTAAGGAAAAATAATTAACAGATTAAAAAAGAAAAAAGAAAAAGGAAAAGTTAAAAGAAAATAAACTGTGAACTTATTGAAAGTTGATTAAGGAAGTTGAGCCAGAGCAGATGGAAACAGAATGGGGTAACTCTAAGTATGAAGGCAAAAAGTTTTGTTGAAACCATGATCAGAAGCAAGAGGCAAGCGGGTTCAAACTTCTCTGAGTAAAGGAAAAATGCAGAGAAATACAGAGAAATGTTGAAAAAAATTAGAGTTAAAAAATCCCTTAAGTAAAACATAGTCAGAAGCAATCAAGTTTTCCTGGGGAAACATGGCAGGAAGTACAGCAAACCCGCTTGAAACGCAGAGCAAGTGTTTATCCAGAGCAAGACAGCACCAGGTTCAAACCATTGTCAAGAGTGAGTCATTCAGGGAAACATTTTGGCAAAACCACTCAATACAGACGTGTGATAGGCTGCAGGCCAAAGCCTATTTGATCAAGGTTTTCAGTGGTTAAACTAAAGGGTTCAAGCCTGAAAATGAGGGAATGAACAGGAAAAAGCTTGATTTTAATTTGCTAAAGTAAGTAACAAAGTTTAATATATTATAGAACAAGGAAAACTGGATAGTTCAAGCCTGAAAACCACAGAGTTCCAAGAAGGAGAAAGGACTGGAACAAGGAGCTATAAAGGAGGAATCAGTCTGATGCATATCAGGGATTAAAAACAGTGGATTACAAAGGCCACAAGGACAGAAAAAGAAGCTGAGGACAAGGGCAAAGGAGCAGGAACCCAAATAAGAATCAGAAATCTAAGGCTGAGGAGCAGGAGTCTAAGACTAAGCACAAGGAGTCCAAGAATTTATTAAAGTACTCCAAGTATTGGCAAAATTCTATTGTATGCTATACCCCCTGGGCCACATAACAGAAGGTTTATAGAGATCTTGCTTCTGAAGCAAATAAACGCCTATTTTAACCCCTAAAAATATTTATGAGCAATAAATTAGTCCCTATGAGTGAATTGCTCAATATCTTCTACTTTAGCCAGGGGGAGGAGGATACATATTGCCAAAGCTGTCAAAGGTTTGCTACTAGTAGGACTTCCCAGGAAGAGTTGGAAAGAATGACTAGATACCTTGAGATGACAGATAGAGGAATGGAATTCATTGGGTTTGAGTTCAATAGACTCTTTAAATACTGGTATCAGCCTCCAGAGAGTCTAGTCCCAGATGAGGTTCAAGTACAAGAAGGGGATGCTTGCCTAGGAATAGGAAAAGTATTGGAAGAATTTGATGTAATGCAAGCCAAGTACAAGCTCTAACCTAGTAAGATGTCCCAACTAGGGAATGAAAACCCTTTCAAGCCAGTCCCTGGATTTGACCCAGGACACACAATGGAGACAATGAACAGGAACTCCACAGGCTTCCTGACAGCACCTTTTTCAGAAATAACAGGTGTCAAGTCCAAATTTGTGTGGACCCCACAGTGCAACCTCTGATTTTGCCGTCTGAAGGAAGAACTGACATCTGCTCTTATTCTTCAGTATCC
Organism: Entomophthora muscae; assembly: GCA_014839935.2. Taxonomy (NCBI): domain Eukaryota; kingdom Fungi; phylum Entomophthoromycota; class Entomophthoromycetes; order Entomophthorales; family Entomophthoraceae; genus Entomophthora; species Entomophthora muscae. The sequence goes on from QTSX02003668.1 coordinate 239,654, forward strand.
AAGGAAAGATGGGGACTACCAAATGGAAACTGATACTTTATACACCTCTATTGGAGGAGTGCTACAAATCGAAACAGACACCAACAACTTCTTACCAGTAGCTTATGAATCACGCAAGCTGAAAGATGATGAATGCCACTATTCTATCCATGATAAGGAACTTTTGGCCATAGTCCACTGTCTAGTTAAGTGTCACTGTTACCTAGAGTGCAAGAAAGAATTTACTGCTTTGGCCAATCATGAATACTTTATCTACTTTAAAACCCAGGCTAAACTATCCAGATGCCAAGCACATTAGATGGAGTCCCTTGAGAGATTTGACATGAATACCCAGTACAAGCTTGGACTTGAGTTGGTCATGGCTGACACCCTTTCCCATCTATAAATCAGGGCTATCAGAGGTAAAAATGATCTGGACCCGGAATGGCCCCTCATGGTACTTTGAACCAAAGACAAGGGTTTCTCCCAGGTACCACTGACATCACAAGAGACACTGTTGTCAATAAAGAACATCTCTTTACAGATGTGTATGAAACATTGCATCAAAAAATGACCAACAGGATCACCATCCCATACGTCCTCACACACCAGAGGGTTGACACCATCTTGTGTTACCAACAAGATTTGAGCCACACAAAAAGCCATAACATCTACAAGTTTCTGAAACACAAGACCAGGTGGCTAACTCTGTACATGGACGTACATGAGCTTCTCAAGTAATGTGAAGTATGTAAAAAAGTTTGCAAAAAGCAATCCTCACTCAAAGTCTGTCTTGCCAAATCTGTTTTCAACTATTCTTCAAGGTATGGGGCCTCAACATTTTTGGCCCCATGCCAGGGAAACATAACAACAAAAATTATATCATCACCACCATTGACTTTGCCACTTGCTGACCAGTAGCACAAGCAGTGAAGACACATAGCGGCAATGACATCTGACGCTTTATTGGAAAAGAGATGATCAGTAAGTTCAGAAACCCAGAGCTATTGATCACAGATGGAAGCAAACAATTGGCCTCTGCAATCACCAACATGTACCTCACAAAAATAGGGTCAAACACACAGTAATCAAGCCATATCACCCTCAGGTCAACGGCAGAGTTGAGCAACTAAATGGCAGCTTAGTGCAAGCCCTCTCTAAACTCAAGCCAGGAGACCTGAGGACTGGTACAAACAACTAGTAACTGAACTCTTTGTATGTTGTACTTGGATGAACAGATCCACCAGGAAGAGCCCCTTTGAGCTTGTATATGGTACACAATCAAATATCTTCCAAGCCCTTATAGGAACAAAGTTGGAAATACCCAACAAAATCCCTCCTTGTTTAGCACCCCAGGTATTACACGCCAACAGTGATTAGATGGAAAAGGAAGAGAAACGCCTACAAAACATGTTTGTCCCTATACAAACTAGGCACAAAGTTTGGGACAAGGTCTTGGTGATGAACGCAGACAAAAGAAAACTGCAGCCAGAAAAAGTGGGCCTTGCCATTGTACTAAAAATAAACAACAACAATGCTTACCTTGTAAAAAGATTCAGCAAGCGTAAACAGGGCAAGGTCATACACCACATCTGGTTACACCCCTGTAAGGCCCAGCAGAAAGAATGTGAGGCTGCCCTACCTGCAAACAAGCAACAACTGGTAAAATACAGCACCTGAGCTTCTGACAACCTCCCTGATGATCTCCCTCCAGACAAGGCAGACCTTCAGCCAGGGGGTGTCAAAACAGCTGGATCAACCTGCCAACAAGGTTCTAACTAAGCTGGTCTGTGACCTGCAATATGACTTCCCTGTGAACTGTTCTCAAACAAGGAAGTTAACTTAAATTCCCAGAATTGGCAACATGGACAAACAATGATCCCATACAGTGGATGAATTGATTTGGCGCCTGAATCATTACCAGGAGCAAGCCACCCCTTTACCATCCAACCAAGTGATCTACATGATCATGTCCCCAATATCCACAATTCACAACAACTATATAATAATTATCTCTCAATAAAGAATATTATCTAGTTTTTAATTATTTTTCCTGGTGTAACTCTGCTAAAACAGCACAGTTACAACAAGTAATCAAAGAAATAAAGTTGATATAAATTAAACTAAATAAAAAACATATATTAAAAAATAAAACAAAATATATTTGGAATAGCTAAGCCTTTAATTGATTGGCTGCTTGGGGTGGCACACAGGGAGAAACAAATCACTGTGGCCATAGAATTTAGCCACAGTTTCAGCTGGGAGGGTATGGACACCCACCTGCAGCAAATCAAACAACCATTGGGCCCAGGTAGTGCCCCTTTATTGACAACTTTCTTGAGCCACCCAAAGACCTCCTCAATGAAATTTAGGGATGGGGAATAGGAGGGGAGGAATAGCAGGAGAAAATTAGATGCAGCCAATTATTAGGAGCCAATTTCTACACCAGGCTCAATCACCTGGAATCCAATGAGAATATCCACCACCTTGTGGAGCCAAACATTATACAATACTATGATATTGGTGACACTCAAACTGGTTATCAGAGGTGCTCCTAAACCAGTTGGAGAAATTCCAGAAAGGTCCCACTATTACGGGAACCCTTGATCATCTGGTATAGTTTAATACCAAGGGGACCAAGAATAGCTACCATAGAGTACACAATAGAACACACAGCCACACACTGGGACATGCCGTTCTTTTCACCTTTGGGGATGTAGCCATATTCATTGCACATGGAGGATGCAAAGAAGGGCTCATCAATGTAGTAGAATTTGACAGTCCCCTTATTCCTTGGGAGCAGTAATTGTCTTGATGTATTTCTGATGGGTTTAAAGTTGTAGGGGCTATTGCGGTTATAGGGAGATACCCCAAGTTTTTTTCATGAGAATCTCAAACTCTTCACATAGTGATAGCATGTGGAAATTGAGGCCTAGATCCCAAAAGTGTATTCAATCATTGGCTGAATATTTTTCAGTTCAAGATGACAGTTTCTATTGATCCACTGCCTGATTGCCCACAGGTGCTCCTTGACCAATAGGATTGGCTTGGGTTTGGATTTCTCCAAAAAGAGAACATAACTTGTTTTCAGGTAGGTTGTGTGGAGCCTGTGCACGGATTTTTCCAAAATCTCAATAATGGCCCTGACCTTCTTGTAGTCTGGTGTCCTCTTCATGAGTTGGTTAAAGGTTTTGCGGGTGGCATTGGAGATAATGTGGTACTTTGGATTTTTGGAGGAAGGCACAGACTCTGCGGGCTCAGCCACAACACAGGGCATAGGCACATTGTTGTAAAACACAGCAAGCTTTTTAAGCACTTGCAGCCCGCCAGTGATTTGGAAATACTATGGCTGCTTGTTGTCATCTTGCCCTTTGTTATTACTTGCGTAAGGCTTGTATATGATGTCAAGAACTAGCTTCACCTTCTCCATGATAGTAGTCAGAACACCATCATGGTAGTATAGATGACTGTATACCAAGGACACCCTCTCAGTGGTGATATCATTTACTGTTTTGCTGATGGTGACCTTTAGGTATTTTCTGGCCATTTTTTAAGCCCTGGGATTTATGCTCTGTGCCCTTGCACTCTGTGCTCCTTAGCTGGTTGTATCAGTGCAACCTCACTATTGTTTTCTTCTCTCATGTCTCCTTTCTGAATAGGCACTTGCGTTGCACTAACTCAATTTTTGACCCGCAAGGGCGTCCACGTCTGCGGTGTACTTCTTCAGCTCCTTGGCTCTGTTGTTGGGATGTGCCCATTTTTGGTATAATAATAAAATGAAACCAACATCAGTTTATCTATATAATTTATTTAATTTATTTTCTATCTGTCTATATACAGGAGCAAGAAAGCTTGTAGTCCCTACTGTTAATTTCAGATCAGGGTTTAGATTTCTATACTAATTCTTTTTGGCCGTAAGTGTGCACTGTTGAAGCATGTTTGGATAAGTTTGATATCTTTAATCATTCTAAGCCCAAAACAGGCACTCAGAATATTTATTTCCCTTCTGTATTCTAGACTGTATTCTTAATTAGGACTAGTTGGTAACAGTATTATAGATTCACTCATTTATTTTGATATTTGATATTTTCATTGTCTGTTTTGGTTGCTATTGGGGTTTGTTGTTGGATTGAGCTTGTAACTTTTGTGACTGAGCAGCATGTGTTCACAAAAGACTTGGTGAACATAGTAGATGCGTTCTGTGACTGAAACTCATCTGTTCTAGTGTTTGGTACACTTGTTGTTGAATTGTTACACATTTGTCCCCAGTTTGAGTAGGCCGTTGTATGACTGTCATTTTTGCCAAATAGCACTGATTTTCTGTGGAATTATCTTCTATTTAGATCTAACAAGTTAAAAACTGTTTTTTGACTAAACCTATGCATTCTAATTGACTAATATATTTTTATCTCAACATGTTTGAAAACTACTGTACTGAAAATCTGGATCTAGGCATGATCTTAAGGGTTTGGGCAAGATAAGAGCTACTGATGTTGTAAATATATTTGGATTGGTTAGATTGGCTGTCCCTCTAAAAAAGTTTTGAGGGCCTACTTATTAGGGTGGTCAAAGAAATTTGGCCATGTATCCCGCATCAGATTGATTTTTTTAGTTTTTTTACTGCCTGCCCTAGTGAACCCTCATGATGCCAGAATACGTGTGGACAGGGACAGTGGGGGATTTGACCCACCCCCTGAGTTACAGAGCTATACTGAGGTTTCCCCCAACCAGCAAGTTTGTTGAAGCCTCAGTGCACTTGTTCCTTAGGACCCCACCCTGTTTGGAATTTGTGTGCCTCTAACAGATTCAAGGCCTTTCAACTCTTCAATCAATGTAGTAAGACAGCATCAACACTTATCTAGCATGTAGGCAAAAGGTGGTTCAAAGAGACCAACCCCCAAGAAAAAAGTCAATTCCTATACTCTGTGACATCTGACAGCCAATTCATACATCATATCCCAGGGAAGTCTGGCAGTACACACCACTGCTTCTACTGTTCTTTGTACTAGTAAGGTATCAACCAAACATTCACAAAAGAGGGCCCTGAGAAGGAGACAGTTCATAACACCTCCACCATCATATGATTGATTTTTTTAGCCTGGATGCTTTGTTGCAGGCCTAGGCTTGAAGACCTGTTCTTAAACCAAGAAGGCATGGCTTACAGAAACAGAATCAGTGCTTAAAGTTATATCGTATGTGGTTTAAACCATCAGGGTTCCACTTTCATCCTGGTTAGGATTTAGTTTACAGGCCATCAAATTGAACTGAGGCCAGCTTATCCCTTTACTTATGAAATCCACCGAATCCCCCAAAAAAAGCGATTGGATGCCATTCTGGTGCTACGTCATGGCCAGATCCAATCCAATAGCATGGGACTGCTAAAATAAATATAACCACCCTATAAAAGAATCAAGCTACAGTATCGACCGGCAAGATCCGTCTCGATCAGAATGAAACCCTTAAGCGCCATACTCGTACCGATCTCCAGGCGGCAACCTTGGACGATCACTAGAGTCTCCAAGCTCGGCTCCCGGACCCTGGCGAGCATAACCGTTGACAGCGGTGGGCAGGCTAGGAAACCGAGCCCATCACATATAGTCTTTGATAAGGGGGCCAAGGTTTGGCACCGGGATCGCTCGGTTTTGGGTGCCCAGGTCGAGCTCTCGAAAAGTACCGACTATCTGAAGGATGAGGTTGCCCAGCGGGTCACCGAAAGATTCCAGGTTCGGTTCTTTTTTAAAAAACTTTTTCGGGGGGAGGGGGTTAAAGCTGCTTAATATCCCCCAGCAAACGATACGTGTTGCGAGAAACTTGTTCTCAGCGCTCGCTCTAAGCTTCGATTTTGATGGTTTAGGAGCGAAAATTTTTCTTGCTGGTTATTTCATGGCAACAATTTTTGGTTTTGCCTCAGGGTTAACTTTGGAAATTTTAGGTCATCAAGCGTCGGTTCCCTACCATCGTAGATTTAGGTTCTGGAGCTGGGCATGTAGCGAAGTTCTTGGAAGAGGGCTCTACAGAAAAGTTGATCATGTGCGACGAGTCAAGTAATTGGTTTTATTCAATTTGCGATATTATAAATGTACAATCTAAGTGCTCCACTTGTTGTTAAAAAAGCCACCAGCGAAAATATAGCTAAGACTTCATCATTTCGATAGAACTGCTACTCAATCGGGATGAAGATGTAAAGTATCCGGTAAACACAGAAAGGGTGGTTTACGAAAATGAGGTGCTGCCGTTTGAGGAGAATTCGATCCCTGCCGTCATTTCTTCCATGGCGTTACATTGGACTAATGACTTACCAGGTATTGCATCCATTTTATATATGCTTCATATTTCTTCAAAATATCTGGGAATATTTTGTTGAATGTAAAGGAAGACTATAGAATTAGAAAACAACTTTAAAGGCATTTATCTTGCTGAAAATAATAGGTATCCTAATTCAGATCAATCGTGCCCTGAAACCAGATGGCTTGTTTTTGGCTGCCTTGCTTGGGGGCGATACTTTGTTTGAATTAAGGTAATGATTAGCATGCAAGCAGGAGCTTAGTTTAAGAAATAGTAAGAATGCTTTGTTTGATGCATAAAGTCACAAATGTATTGTATCTAGTGGTCCTTTAGTCATGGACTTGTAGTATAAAATCATATTTACGAGAATGCCACATAGATATCTTCATGGCTTTAAATTTAGCAATTATAACCAGGATCTAGTATTATAATTTTGGCATTGTTGTATCGTGCTTTTATTCTATCTATGGTACCCATATTCACTTTTTAGAATTATTTGAAGTGACATTGTTGCTTTTAAAATTCCATACATTTTAATATGTTTAAATGAATTGCTATCTACTATTTTATGTTCATATTAATTAAACTATAAAATGAAAACAGCAAAAAGCTACTTTAGTATTGATTTATTATGGAATCCCTTCCTTTTTGAAGTTGAGGTCTTGGTAAGAATAGCTTTTAAAACCTCGGCTTACATACGTGGGTGTTAATATTTTCTGAAAGGGGTGACTTTTCTTGCTTGGAATGGAAGCATTAATATGGGACTTGTTTAAGCGTATTCTATAACTTGATTGTGAAAGTTAATTACACGGTTTATTTTAATGTAAATCCAATTGATATCAAACTTAAATGTAGACTTGATTGCTTTAAATACAAAGGCTTAATCAGTTTTCTCTATGTCAATCTCAACCAGAATAAGTGTAATTGATACATAATATAATTTATATATTTTAGAACGTCGATACAGTTGGCAGAGCAGGAACGTGGAGGGGGTCTTTCACCTCGGGTTTCGCCTTTTGCTGGTAAAACTTATCATTGAAAATAATCAACCTTTCAGAATCTCGAGATGCCACGAATCTCTTGACAAGAGCTGGATTCGCGTTAACTACAGTTGATGTGGAAGATATCGTTGTAGAATATCCCTCCATGTTTCACTTAATAGAAGATCTCGAAGCCATGGGAGATTCTAATGGCATTCTAGTTAGGTAATTTTGACAAGATGTAGCAAAAGCACCTGCAACAGCACACATTGTTTTTAAGGATAAAACAGACATGGTATGCCTTTTCTAATATCCATGTAGAAACCCTTTCATTAAAAGAGATACTCTAATTGCTGCTGCAGCCATTTACGAAGGTAAACATGTGAACCTTTTACAAAATACTTAATGAATGTTCTAGCTGCGCACGGAAATGAAGACGGAACAGTCCCGGCCACATTCCAGGTACGTTATCATTGAAATGATTGATATCTGCAGTTAAATATTTTTATTTTATTTGTGGATGAATTGGGTCTATTTACAGATAAAAAAGTTTTTGGAACCAAAAAACTTGCTAGCACTTTCAACACCAGTTATTCTGTTTCAACTGCCTGGCATGGTATTCTTAATCAAACTTGTCATTAAAGTACTTAAATTGTAAAGCAATTCCGTCTTATAAATACATCCCGAAATCGTATTTATTCAAATTACAATTCATATCTATATAACGATCTATCCTAAAGCAATCATACTAATCATCATATTTAGATCATCCACATGGTAATAATCAACTATTTTTACATCCTTTAAGCTTTTAATGGCTTAATAATACGCTGTTTGCAAGTCTCTAAAGTCACACCAAGAGCTTTTAGACCGTAGCCAATCTTGGACTATTGTCTTACAAACACTGCTGTATTTTAACTTGTGTTCTAGATTGGTTGGAAACCAGACGAGTCACAGCCCCAGCCAAAGGCCCGCGGGTCAGCAACAAAGTCACTTAAAGATGTTATTTAATCATCTCAATCCAAGAACTTTGAAACAATTAAAGCCATCTGGCCAACTTTTCTATATCCTCATTAGGAATATACTTACATTGTCACGGTAAGGCCCGGTTCTTAAGGTTATCCTGGATTAACCCCGCTGCCTATGTCATTAATAGTCTAGGAATGCAGCTAATCAAGATGCATCTCCAAAGGTTGATTCTAGCCCTGTTAATTTCACACAGTAGGGAAACCAGCCCTCTGAAGCCACCCACGCTTACCTGATCCCTGTAACACATGATATTCATATAGAATCTTCAAGTTAGTGTATACCTTCCAAAAAATTTCCTATGTACTTATTAGTATTTAGAGTACTGCTATGACATTGTGGCAAAATTAGGATTTAGATACTAACTGCTTGTAGGGTTCAACCTAATGGTCCTTTACCTTAGTTTTTGTAGGCAAGTTTCCTATCAGGTGAATTATCTTACATGCTTATTATCCATCAGCTTCACAAAGTTCCCACTTCCAAAGCCAGCTATTATGCAAAGAAAAACAAATAACCAGAACTATTCACAAGCACTTATCAAAGACAGTTTTCTATAAAGAATCAAGCCTGCATTTTACCAAGTGATGCTAATGTTAAAACTACAGGGGTAACCTTCCAGCCGAGCTTCCCACAAACGAACCCTTGTCCCCTAAATTGACTATCCTGGTACACGGTTCAATACACCATCTAGAAAGACACCATCTAGAAAAAAATTTGTGATAGAGTCAGGATTTACATCAGCAAAATTGAAAAAATAATTATTATTAATTAGTTATTTTTTACATATTGGTTTCTAATATGGCATCTAGAAAACACTATCACAAATTAAAATAAAAAGAGTGTTATCCAAATAAGGTTTTTTGAGTATAAAAACACTTAATAAATACCCTAAATACACCATCTAGAAATACAGCATCTAGAAAGACAGCATCTGTAATCAAATAATAGAATATACTTTTATGTGAAAATTAAGCCTTTCTCTTATTAACTGGGAATGAACTATGCTAATAATTTATGACCACATAATAAACCAACTCAAATTAATGCAACTTGACAGTACTATCTCCCTGTAACACAGTCTTTAAAAACCACTTTAAATATACTGGTTTTAATCCTTATCATATAAGGATCTGTAATATTTGGGTTTTGACTTTAAAATGTTTTTTTAATGATTTTATATATGCAAGGGTAGTGACTCCATTAACTGTAACTTCTATAATCAGGTTAAGGGCAGCGTAAGCAAGACCACCTTATCACTTGAAGGTTGGCACAACCAATTTCCCTGCATGGTTAAGGTAAAGAAGCCCATATTCATTGTAACTGTCAACAAGCTGAAGATACAGAATGGCCATGGGCACCAGCTTTACCCCCAGGCCATCAAAAGCAAAGCTGTTGTGTCGTGTTTGGCTCCTGGGGACAACATCCAGGAGGACAAGGCGGGAAATCTTTATTACAAAAGATTTGAGGTTCAAAGCTAACCTTGGGTTAGCCTCCAGGGCAAAATTAAGGGCATGTACCTTAATTTCCTGGAAAACAAGATGTAAAAGTCCTTTTGGCAGAAAGGATAGGAAAAAGTTTGAAGATTATTAAAGCCAGCGCAAATGTGGATAAACTTGTCTTTATAAGGAGAAATGATTCTACTTAAATAGTAGACAAGAAACGGTGATCACTTATTAGGAAGAAAGAGTGGCTGAGGGGGTCACGTTTGGATGAGGTCATACCAGGATCATTCAAAGACAGGTACAATAATCTGAAATGGGTAGATATTGGACCAGACCCATTTACAGAAGGCAAGGAATATCCAAAATTGAAAGAAAACCCAGCCAAATCTTCACAACTATCAATATTTGAAGACCATATCAAAATATCATTAATGGCGCAATTTCTGACATCTCCCTCTCAAGATTGGACACAGGGAGTTGATATTTGCGGAGAAATTTGGAGTGAATGTGGGCAAAAGGACGTCCAGAAGACAATTGTTTCATGGTATACTTGACACCCTTTTTAAAGGCAACCTCACAAGGCCCAACCCAAAGGAAATCCAGCTTATGAGCTCTACCACCTGTACAATTCTGGTATTAGAGGACTAGATTGCCTATTTGATACTCAGGGAGGGGGGCTCTAGCAGCATTGAACAGGGGAGAGCTCCAGAGCCTTAACCTTGTAAGCAGTGGTGTAAGCTGTTGCTTGGATGTTGATGATACAATTGGTTAAGTATTTAACGTGGGCTTCAGAATTTGCAGACACACCAACTTCAATCAAGGGGGTCCTAAGATTGAGTAGGTGGCGGCTTCATGCCTATACAGAATGGCAAAAGGGGACTGACCAGTCACTCAATGTCTACTGAGGCAGTAAGCAAAGAGAGCCGCAGGAAGTAACATATCCCAATTAGCAGCATCAGAGAGGTTAAGCTTTCTCACAATGGACACCAGCAATGAATTTGCTTGTTCCACAGTCCCATTGGTTGATAGGTTATACAGAGCAGAGAAGGATTGGTGGGTCTCCATAGCTTTGACAATAGAAGTGATGAGGCAAGCATTAAAGTTGGTACCATTGTCAGAGAGCAGGACTTGGGGGCAGCCATGTCAATAGAAAATGTCTTGCAGCAAGAAAGTAGCTGTGGTCTTGGCACTTATATCTTTTGTAGCTCTGGCTTCAACCCATTTGCTAAAATGGTCTATGGCAACTAAGATAAATTGACACTCAGACTGAGACCAAGGGAAAGGCCCAACAGCATCAATACTCACAGTGGGGAAAACATGTTTTGGAGGGATGAGCTTGAACTGGTGTTAGTTAGGCAAGGGCGTTGGAGCTGACAAGAATGACAGGAGGCAAAGACATCAGGGATTAGGAGGCGCATGTTCTCCCAGTAGAAGTTCTTGCATAACCAATCATGAGTTTTGGCTATACCCCCATGCCCAGTGTCAATGTGAGCTTGGAGGATAATGTCTATCCTCATGCTAGGGCGGACGTAGGGTAGGTAGGCATTGTTAACCTTTTTGAAAAGCTGCCTATCACAAATTACAGTGTCCTTGGATAGGGTTTGTAGCGCCAAGCAAATGTCTTCTGGCTCAGTGGTCCAAGAGTCAGGATACCCTATTAATTTGCACAGGCAATTAGCATCAGCAGGATGGATAGCTAGAATTGGCATTATTGACAAGCCATCAGCATTCTGATGTTAGGCCCCAGGACGGTGTATCACAGTGAAATCATACCCTTGTAGGCGCAGAGCCCAACACACTAGTTGACCTTCAGGCTCCTTTAGCTGTTGCAGCCATTTGAGGGAGGAGTGATCTGTGACAACCGTGAAGTGGGTCCCATAAATGTAGCGCCTAAACTGTTTTACAGCATGCAGCACCACCAGGCATTCCTTCTCAGTGACAATGTAGTTTTTCTTGTGCTTATTGAGGACCTGTGAAGATTAAGCTACAGGTCAATCCACGCCTTTGCTGTCAAGCTGGTCTAGAATGGCACCCACAGCTACTCCACTATCATCAGTATACAAGATGAAGTCTTTCTAATAATCTGGATAGACCAAGATAGTAGCCTCTTTGAGCTTGGCCTTCAACGCTTTAAATGCTTGCTGTTGGCTGTCAGTCCACTCAAAGGGGACGTTGCAAAGCAGTTGGACAAGGGGTTAACTCAGTTCAGCAAAGTCAGGTATGAACTGTCAGTAGTAGCCCATCATACCAAGAAATACTTGAACCTCTTGAAGATTTGTGGGAGGTAGCATCTTGTTGATGGCTTCAACCTTATTATTCATGGGGCAGATTACAGTTTGAGTGACCTTATGACCTAAGAATTCAAGGCGCTCTTTAAAGAAGGAGCACTTGGAGCGTTTGAGTTTCAAGCCAGATTTGCAAATCTTGATGAAGACAGCCTTGAGGTGTTCCAAGTGGTCAGTAAAGGTAGCGCTGAATACAGTGATGTCATCAAGGTACACAAGGACACAAGAGAGCTTTAGGTCTCTTAGGATGGAGTCCATAGCTTGTTGAAATGTGGCAGGAGCATTGCAGAGTCCCTGGGGCATACAAGTGGGTTCAAAAAGGCCTTCTGAGGTGATAAGCACAGCCTTTTCTCTATCTTCAGGAGATAAGTCAACTTGCCAGTATCCAGAGGCTAGCTCCATGACTGAGAAAAACTTGAAACTACCCAGCTGTTAGAGAGCATCATCAATTCTGGGCAAGGGGTATGAGTCTTTCTTAGTGAGAGAGTTCAGGCGGCAATAGTCCATTACAATGCAATGTCCACCATCTTTCTTATTGAGGATCAGTAACAGGGAAGCCCAAGGACTTTGGGAAGGAGCCAGTAAACCAGCGTATAGTAGTTGCTTGAGTTTCTTAGACACTTGAGTATCCTTCACACTACTACAGCGGTATGGTTTGGCACAAAAAGGGGGTGCATTCCCAGTATCAATATGATGGATGACTTCTTTAGCCAGGCCATAGTCTTTAGGTCCAGAGGCAAAGATGTTGCTAAACTGATTGAGCAGGTCCAACACGTCCTTTTGATAGATGGGGGACAATTGGAGGAAATCAGCAGCCATAAACAAAGAGAGGACTTGAGGATTGTTTTCAGGTAGTTTTAAATCATTAAAAGTTCCAAAGGGGTAGATGGAGGCCACTTGTTCTGCTCCTAGTATACAACCATACCCTACAACTTAGCCTTGGGTCACCTACATGGGCAGGGCTGTCAGATTTGAAAGCAGTAATTGTACAGGCTCTTTGTGGGTTTGATCTAGAATCCCAGGACACAGACAGGGCTCCTTAAAGCTTAGGGATTCAGGTGAGTAGAATTCTAAGAACAATTTTTCAGGTAATTTATAAGAAATCTGGGAATCAATCACCACTTGAGAACCCAGAGGAATGGTGATAGCAGCTGGTGCTAGAACAGGTACCCCTTATTCCGCAGGGCAGGAAGGAGGAGGGGTGCACATGTTGGAGGGGTGAGTTCTATACTTGAGAGAGAAGATACCTGTGGGGTACTCAAGCACTCAAGTTTTAAGCCGTTTTCCTGGGAGGCGTGGAGGTTCCTCAAAAATCAAAGGGTCCTCATATCCTAAGAGCAAAAGGTATCCATCTTGTAGGTTTACAATCCCGTTATATTCTCGGAGGAATTGTGTACCAACTAAGAGGTCATAGCTTTTGTTCTCAAGGACTACAGCGGGGAAAGCAATGAGGAGTTTCCCAAACCTCATTGGCAGAGCAGAGTAGGCACCAATGACTTGGGTTTGAGCCATGACAGCAGAACCATACTATTGACTGTAGTTGAGGTCAGGAGCCAGCTTAAGCTTCTTCATTAGCTTGGATGATATCACATTGACTGGAGAACTTGTGTCCAGAATGGCTTTGGTCTTAACTTTTTGGATTGATACTTACACACAAGTAGTATCTTTCCCAAAGGGGGGAAAGACATCCAACACATCCTGCTCAGCTTCTAGATCTTTTTCCCATTTAGCTAACATGCACTGTAACGCAGGAATCTCTTTATACACATTCTACAGAGGGAGAGATACAGTTACGTTTTGAAAGAGAGCTTCTGTTAGCTTGGCTGCTTCTTCAGAGGAATCAACCAAAACGTGAGGTTGATGGGCTTGAACTAGGTAAGAGCAAGCCACCATGGCTTTAGCTTCACTTGCAGGTACTTGGGAAGTGGTGGTGGTCTTCCCAGAGCAAAGCTTGTATGGGACAGGGATAGTTTCTGGAACAGCCAAGACAGAATAGCCATAACTATCAGAATCTTCACTATCAGAATCTTCAGTTTCTGAATCACTGGAGAGATTGTGAAATAGATGAAGGATAGTTGGGCCAGAGGAAGAGGGAGCTTCCTCATCAGACAGAGGATCAGGGGGAGACAGGAGAGATTGGTCAGCAGAGAGTGTCTCTGTTTCTAAGCTGACCTCTCTTTTCCTGCCTGTTGCTTGGGGTCACAACCTTCTACTTGGGGATTAGTGCAGGTACGCAAGTGGTGCCCTATTTGACCACAGTTATGACAACCTTGCCTCTTAGTCTGTCCACCTGAACCCAGCACATAATGCGTGGCGTACAAGAAGTAGTCCCAGCATTACTGGCTTTATTTTCATGTACCACTGTACCCCCATGGGTCAAATGCATGTCTTGCAAGAGCGTCTTAATACTCTTCATGGAAATGAGTGAAGCCTTATGTGCCTTAAAATGTAGGCATAGAAGCTGGTTCACTTTCAAAGCATTTGAACAAGCCGTGTAAGCTTCCCGGGGAGTTAACTGTTAACTAGTGATTAACTGCTGGCCTTCAATGTAGAAAAAATCCGCAAACTCAGCCAGGTTTCCCTTGGGCTTAAAGGTGATGTGCATAAATGTGTCCTTCTTGACCTCCAAACTGAGATCTCCTCCAAACTTCTCAATAAGGAGGCGCTTCATGTCTTCCCAAGTGACAATGAAGGGGAGCTCAGGGACCACCACTTCTTGGCAGGTGGGATGGAGACAGGTGAGAATATGTTTCTTTTTGAGTTTGTCAGTAGCCCTACAAATCGGAGTTTCTTAAATTGTTATAAAGGCAGCAATGGTAGAGGTTTTAGGGTCAAATTTCTTCTTGAAGGTTGGTTTGTAGTTTGGGTTAATGGATAAGGACGTGGACTGACTGTTTTCACCAGGGTTGAGGACATTAATATGAGGGTTGCCTTTAAACTCATGTTCAGCAGCAGGTTGTCTAGCCCTGAGAAGTTGAAGGCTTTCCTCTAGGGTATCCAAGGTAGAGCTGTTCTGCCCACTAATGTCTCTAGCAGTAGCAGCAGAAGTTTCAAATTTGTCAAACTTAATTTTTTGTACTGCCAAGGGTCCAGCAATCCCATTGAGGCGGGTGGTCAGGGAAGTGGTCTGAGCAACTAAGGGGACAACTTGTCCATTCAGTGTCTCAGTAAAGCAGGAGAGGTTTTTTACCTCCTTTTCCAATGTGTCTTGCCTGTCAGCTAATCATTTGTTACTTCTGCAAGCTGATCTAGTGCACATGTGCAGTTAATCCAGGGTTAGCCTTCCAACCCAGGGCAGAAACCATGATTGTCATGAGCAGGAGTATTAAAAACTCCATCTTCAGATTCAGACAATGAGTCTTCAGAGTTAAAGAGGCGCTGTCTTAAGTACTCAATTTCTTCTCACAATGTTGCCACTTAATCTGTGAGTGATGCAATGCAAGGATCAGGCATAGGTTCAACTGATGGGGGGTTCTGAACAGAAGCTTGACGTTGAGTGGTAGCCTTGAGTTTGGCTATTGCTTCCCATACCTTGATTTCAAAATCAGATGAGGTCTCAACAGGAGGAGCAGGAGGAGTCACCTTGATAGATGCTACTCTATTGTCCACATAATTTTGCACTTGGTATAGAGTATCACCTAGTGCAACCTTATCCAGACTGTATTGATGTTGCAGATGGCAGCCCCAAGTATCAACATGAGCTCCCACCAATTCAAGTAGCAAAATGACATGCTCCCTGATTTGGTTAAGTTCACTAACCAGAGTCTCAAAATCCTGGCAATGATTTAGTAGAAAGGCCTCAATTTGCTCACGCCACACTGCCTGATGCTCATCCAATTTGCATAGTTGGTCCTTAATGTATCCAGGGAGCAAGAAACAAAGAGAATTAAGGGAGGAGGTCAAGTACTTCTGAGAGGCCAGCCAATCATGCTGGTTATTCAAAATACACGTAAAGAGACTGTGGGACCATTCTTGATATGCCATATTTTGAGCATGGTTGTTTGAGACAGTGGTGGATATTGCATTTAAAAGCTGGTTCTGGGATCCTAATGTAAGTTGATGGTGAACAAGGCGGGTTGAATGAACTGGTTGACCAACACGTCAATTGTATCCATAGATTCCATCAACGCAGGGGGGAGACCAAAGTTCAAAAGGAATGAGTACAGATTTTCAGAAGTGTACCTGGGACAGAGACCAGGGATAGTGTGCATTGCCACAGTGCCAGAGTGGAGAAGGGAGAGGGCGGTAGCACAAGCTTGCTCATAATTGAGAGAGAAAGCTGGAAGGGGGGCCCACGCAGGCCCAGGGGACAGAAACAATACCATAGGAGTTGAGGGGGAATTGGTGATGTCTTCTTCTAGAGGGGGACTAGAAACTTTAGGTTGCTTGGGTACTTCAGAAACAAAGGGAGAAGTACCAGAGAATGCACGTGGGAACAGGGTAACCAAGGGGCTTGCAGCCCCTGTAGTGAGCACCATTTTGTTGTGTTTGGCTCCTGGGGACGTATCCAGGAGGACACAGCAGGAAATCTTTATTACAAAAGATTTGAGGTTCAAAGCTAGCCTTGGGTTAGCCTCCAGGGCAAAATTAAGGGCATGTACCTTAATTTCCTGGAAAAAGAGATACAAAAGTCCTTTTGGCAGAAAGGACAGGAAAAAGCTTGAAGATTATTAAAGCCAGCGCAAATGTGGATAAACTTGTCTTTATTAGGAGAAATGATTCTACTTAAATACTAGACAAGGAACAGTGATCACTTATTAGGAAGACAGAGTGGCTGAGGGGGTCACGTTTGGATGAGGTCATACCAGGATCTTTCAAAGACAGGTACAATAATCTGGAATGGGTAGATATTGGACCAGACCCATTTACAGAAGGCAAGGAATATCCAAAATTGAAAGAAAACCCAGACAAATCTTCACAACTATCAATATTTGAAGGCCATATCAAAATATCATTAATTGCGCAATTTCTGACATGTTGTATCCAAGCATGCAGACTAGCAGTTCAAGTTTGAAAGTTTTACTAAGGAGGTTTTGTCCTATTACACCAGAGAAGGCCCCTTACCTATCTCAAAGGAATTTCCAAGGCTCTTGGGGCTAAAGCCTAATCCACTCTCTTCACCAATAAATTCTTTCCTTTCAAATATTTGATTTTTTACTTTATTTTTAGTATACATATTTAATATAGGGTCAAAAGTTAATACAGAAATATCACAGTTTTGGGGTGTGTTGACTTTGGAGCTTAGTGTACTATAGTTGATACCAGCTGATCCCACATTATTATTGCAGATTTGGAATCTTTAATTTATTTTGAGTCTAGCCAAATATTTTTATTATTGTTTTTGAACAGGATTGGGTGTTTATTAATTTTGAAGTTATTTGGCGCTTTTTAGCCAGAAATTTGATTTAGGGTTTCTAGATGGCGTCTTTCTAGATAGTGTTTTCTAGATAGTGTATCCCACCTGGTACACATAGCTAAAAACAGAAATCAACTCAATATACTGAATAATAAAACTCTTACTAACAATAATCCAAACCCCAAGGGTCAAACTTTATTAAGCACTTAACTCATCAGTAGGATCAATCTACCATCTTACTCATCCAAATGATTAATCAGCAGAGATCTTGTTCCTCCTAAAGGAGTCACCTAAACTTTATATCTCTCACAACCCAACAAAAGCATGATCTAGTCCCAAAATATTTCCCCCTTGTAAATATGCTAATACAGCACAGTTACAAAGTTGGTAGCATAGATAGGCTCTTCATATTACCTCCATCTTCAAAATTATTCTGGTTGCCCATACTTTCTTCTGCCAAAAAATAATCAGGGCTGGAAGATAGATTATTGATCAGACCAAGGCCACCAAGAATTCCAGCCTTAAGACCATCTTCAAGTAACTCAAGCTTATCCATAAAGGAAAGGACAAGACAAGTAAACAAGATAGAAGTTGATCAAAGAGATCTTAATGACCATATTTATTTGAGAAGCCAAGAAGGAGAATATTGGAATATGGGAGTAGAGAGCAAATAGGAGAATTTACACACTTATTGTTTTAAGTTGAGAGAAAGCAGGGGTGATTAATCAGAAATTGTGTTTGGAAGGCAGTTACTGCACTTGTAAAGGGTGTAGATTACAGTTTGATTCAAATCATCTCGCTTTAGGCTTTCAGAAATGTGTTTAAGAATTGAGATTGGTTTACTAGATCAGGAAATGCAAAATAACAAGTTGAGATCATCGTGCATTTGGAAAACAGGTTTTTACACAAATTTGGGGGACTTAAAATTGCTTTTTGTTCTGGGCTTAATTGACATGTTTAAATTGTTGAATTGAGTTTGAAGCTTCTTTAAAGTAGCTTTTAAATCAATTTTGATTTAATTATATAGTTTTATGTCAGAAAAATCCTGACACAAATATACAATAGGATCATGTCAGGACTTCCCCTAGACTGGGCACCCTGAGCACCATGAACTGAAAACCAAAAAGAACACTTCCTCTACCAAAATATGGTCATCCCTATACCTGTCTTCAACACCCTGCTGCTCAAGAGTTCTTCCAGGGATCCTCTTCACCGCCTTGAACCCATGAAAAAAGCATTTCCCTAAATATGTGACACAGTGCCTCCGCAGCACTGCCTTAGAGTTATTGGCTGGCACCAATGACAACATTGCAACAACCTGAATCCTGCCAACCCAGAACCAATTACACAGATGGAAAGCTTGGCACACTTTTGAATTACTGAGATTTTCATCTGACTAGCCCATGATGCAGGTACTGGGGATGAAAAGTGGCATTAAGGACATACAAAAAATACCAGGATACCTTAAAGAGAGACTTTCTTGCAAAGTTTTTCATAAAGGGCATCACACTCATGATCATCTGCCAAGCCAAAACCCTGGTATAGATAGTTAAGTAAAAGAGCTGGCAAGAGATTACAAGAGCTTACAGGATGGTGCTTGTATACCCTGTCTGATGTGATTTTAAAAACCCAGCTACACACCTCATGTACTATGATTCCCCAAATCAAGTGCAATGAGACATGTAATATTGATCCTGTGGCTGGCTTGAAGAGTTTTTATCAAGAGGCAGATAAATCTTAGCAGACTCTGTCATGTTCTGAGGTGTGGCACAGACACACAAGGGGGAATCCTAATCTTAGGATTAGATTTGTACTAAGTCTCAGTTAGAATGGCAGGAAAGGCTATGCAATTACCTTTATGGCTCTGATTGAATAATATCTACTAGACATGGCTAGAGAGGCTCCAAAGTACTGGGAGACAAATACAAAAAATTGAATGTAACTTAATTTTTATTTGGTATAAAGATTTGAATTATATACTGTTTAGCTTTACCACAAAACAGTACATGGACAGTAGGATCACTCGTCACAAGCATGGGTGGGGCAAGTGAGTTGTGCAGAATCAGGAAACCAAACAATTGTATTTTCCAGTTCAGATACAGACTCATTTTGAGGGGGAAAAGCAAAAGAGAGAGATTTGTCCTAAAAATAGCCCATTGAAGGTAAAATCAAAACAGTGTGAATAGCAGCATTCCTGATATTGCACCCTTCTAGATTAGCCTTAGGGGGTGGTATTTGCAGAGGAACTTGGCATGCACGCAAGCAAAAGGTCAACCACTAGAGAGGAGTTTTACCGTATACTCTGACCCTTGCTTGAAGGTCACTTCTAAGGGCCCAATCCACAAAATGTCTAAATTGTGAGCGCGTCCTCCAACTCTATGCTGATAGTAGAGAACATGATCACCAATGTTGAACTCAGGCAAGGGAGAGCGTCCTGCATTTTCAGGAAAGAGCTCAAGCATCTTGGTCTTATAAACAGAGGTATAAGCAGTGGCCTGATGTCAATTATGTGGTTGACTAGATCTTTGATATGGTCATCAGGGTTCATAGCCTTATCATAAGAGATTAGGGGGCTCCCAGGAGTAAAAAAGTGGTGGCCTCACGCCCATACAGCATAGCAAAGGGGGATTACCTGGTGACACAATGTTTGCTAAGGCAATAAGCAAAGAGAGCAGCAGTTAAGTATAGATCCCAGTTTTCAGTGTCAGAGTAAGTTAGTTTCCACATGATAAAAACCAGTGTCAAGTTTGCATGCTCAACTGCCCCATTAGTAGAAGGATTATAGGGGGCAGAGAAAGACTGGTGAGATCCCAAGGCTTTGCCAACAGAGGTTACCAACTTGGCGTTGAATTTAGTCCCATTATTGGATAGCAGCACTTGAGGGAAGTCAGTGCGGTAGAATACGTCTTGCAAAAGGAAGGCAGCAGTTGTCTTGGCAGTAATGTCCTTATTAGGGGTAAGCATTTACCCACTTGCTGAAAAGATCAACAGTAATTAGGATAAAGAGGCAACTAGATCAGGAGTGGGGGAGAGGCCCTACAGCGTAAATGCTGACAGTGTGAAATGTGTGTTGAGGGGGGACTAGCTTGAACTCATGAGAGGCAGCTCTAGGTCTCTGGAGCTGGCAATCATGGCAACTAGCTATGACGTCTGGAATCAGTAGGCAAAGTTTCCCAGAAATGGTTTTTCTGGAGCCATTAATAGGTCTTGGCAATGCCTCCATGTCCTGTCTCCTTATGAGCTTAAAGCACCAACAAAAAGGCAAAAACTAGGATGTACATAAGGCAGGTATTGGTCTCTTACTTTCTTGAAGAGCTTGTTGTGTTTGGCTCCTGGGGACAACATCCAGGAGGACACAGCAGAAAATCTTTATAGCAAAAGATTTGAGGTTCAAAGCTAACCTTGGGTTAGCCTCCAGGAAAAAATTAAGGGCATGTACCTTAATTTCCTGGAAAACAAGATGTAAAAGTCCTTTTGGCAGAAAGGATAGGAAAAAGTTTGAAGATTATTAAAGCCAGCGCAAATGTGGATAAACTTGTCTTTATTAGGAGAAATGATTCTACTTAAATAGTAGACAAGAGTCAATGATCACTCATTAGGTAGACAGAGTGGCAGAAGGGATCACATTGGGATGAGGCCATACCAGGATCAGTCAAGGACAGGTATGATATACTGGGATGGATGGATATTGAGCCAGACCCAT